>JAECUM010004307.1:0-107502 GCA_016617855.1 Megalonaias nervosa | reverse complement strand
ATGAAAGAAGCTCTCGCCTTTCCGATCCTTGCCTTGACGTCTGCGTCGGTGCCACCCTGCTGGTTCATAATGCTGCCCAAGTACGTGAAGGACTCCACCTTTTCCAAAGGACTTCCATGTAATGTGACTGGGTTGTTACTGTCATAATTGGTCTTGAGGATTTTGGTCTTGTCTTTGCGGATTTGAGGCCAACCTGTGCTGATGTGGCTGCCAGTACGTCGGTCTTGTCCTGCATTTGCTGCTAACTGTGGGACAAGAGCGCTAGGTCATCGGCAATGTCCAGGTCCTCAAGTTGACTCCACAATGTCCACTGGATCCCATTTCGCCGCCCATTGGTGGACGTCTTTATAATCCAGTCGATGGTGAGAAGGAAGAGAAACGGCGACAACAAGCAGCCTTGCCTCACGCCAGTCAGCACTAGGAAGCTGTATGTGTGCTGTCCTGTATGGATGACTCTGCAGGACATTCCGTTGTAAATGTTCTTGATCAGGTTCACCAGCTTGGTTGGGATACCGCAGTGGCGAAGAAGTTTCCAGAGTGTCTCTCGGTCCACGCTGTCGAACGCCTTTTCATAATCGACAAAGTTGATGTAGAGCGAAGAATTCCACTCCAACGATTGCTCGACCGACTAGTATGCGAAGAGTAGCTATTTGGTCCGTACACGATCTGTTCTGCCGGAAGCCCGCTTGCTCGTCTCGTAACTGTGGGTCTACAGCTTCTTTCATCCTCTCCAAGAGGACCCGGTTAAAGACTTTCCCTGGTACTGACAGGAGTGTGATTCCTCTGTAGTTGGAGCAATTGCTGAGGTCGCCTTTCTTGGGGATCTTGATGAGGTATCCCTCCTTCCAGTCAGTCGGTATTTCTTCTTCCTCCCAGATCTTCTCAAAGAGGGGGTATAGCATTTCTACTGAAGCCTCTACGTCTGCTCTGAGGGCTTCTGATGGGATGTCATCAGGTCCCGTTGCCTTGCCGTTCTTCAGCTGGGTGATGGCTTTCCTGATCTCGTCTCTGGTGGAGTTGTCACAGCTTATGAAGAGATCTGCGTTGGCTGGATGGATTTCTGGGGGATTTAGTGGTGCTGGCCTGTTCAACAGTTCTTCAAAATGTTCTGCCCATCTATTCATTTGGTGTTCTGTACTTGCTATGGTCTTTCCCTACGTGTCCTTTACGGGTCTCTTTGTTTTACTGTATTTGCCGGACAGGTTCTTGGTGATGTCGTACAGCTTCTTCATGTTTCCACTTCCGGCCGCTTCTTCTGCCTCTGCTGCCAGTCCCTCAACGTAGTTTCTTTTGTCTATCTTGATGCTTCTTTTCACTACTCTTCTCTGTGGGCGTCAGAAACAAGTGGTATAACGGTAACAAAATTATGTCCAGGAACATTATTATGATTATACACTTTAGAAGAATTTTCACTGATATATCCATGATTATATAATTTCCAATAATTTCTTACCATAAATGCAATATTCTGTCTATCATTTAGCATTACTACAACTTTATTTACTTATATATTATACAGTAGATTAAGAAAAAGGTACAGGAAGGCTGAAAAGAAAAGAAAAGAATAGATAACATAAACAGGGATATTTACTTGCACGAATTATGAAACACATCCTTTCGTTATATTTTTCATATCTTTACGTTTAAAATTTTTATCTTCGCAACATTACAACTCATCAAATATAAAACCTTTAGTTGTATTTATTAGCAAGCACTAATTAGGTCCGACCCTAGGACGTGCGAGGACCTTAGGCGGTTGCCTCGTTCGCCTTGCTTAAGGCAAGGCGAACGAGGCAACCGCCTAAGGTCTTCGCACGTCCTAGGGTCGGTCCTAATTAGTGCTAATTAGGCCGGGACTGGCACTAATGAATCGAACCTCGCAGCTCGTTGCCATATAGGTTTGAAACGGTTAACATGCGCACGTCTTGAAATAACAATTGTACTCTTCAGTACATTACTGTAAACGTGAAATTCAAGCATCACAAGTATAAAATATTTGAATGAATATTGTGAAATTTCACTCATTTACCGCTCACTGTTTTCCAAGAAACCGACTGTATTTTTCGCACAACTTGCTTAAGCTTTGTTCAGTTTTAAGCTGGATAACTTATTTTGTCATTCTCCAACAGTCACCTAATGGTTGGCAAACGATGGCAGAAACAAGAAAGCAGCTATCATGTATACGTGATACATATATAACGTCACTGGATTGTCTGTGACACGTGGAAACAAGTCTCTCAGAGCTATAACCGTACCGCCATTCTTATGCAGTGTTGCTGTTTAACCCAGGACTACAAACCTGTTACACGGATCGCTGTCGCGCCGATGTAAAATTTTCCTTTAAAGAGTAACCTTGCCTTGTAAACAAAACTATCTTCCAAAATGCAAACAGATTACCCTCGAAGACCACCATTACGCAACAAGCTTCCCAGCAATGCAACACGTGTTGATCGCGATCCCCTAGATATTGCTCAAATACTGCACATTCAGGTAGTAACGGATCATCACAAACCAGTCCTGATATATATATATATATATATATATATATATATATATATATATATATATATATATATATATATATATGATAGCTCGTGTAGGTGAGGGTGATGACGACTATGGTGATGAATAGGATACAATAATTACCAAAATTCTAAAACAGATTAATGTCACCTTTATTCTTCCTTCTCAACCCTGTCGCACCTTAAATAGTACATTCGTTTTGAAGTTACTACCCACCTTCGATTTTTCATCTGGACGGTTTCAAATATCAGTGTTTTTTTTATCTGAACTGTGTAAAGCATTAATGTTTATCTAATATGCACCTTTGTGCGCGTTGAAAATTAAATTTAGGTTTGTGAGGCTTTGTCAGTTTGGTTTCTCGATAAAATCTTTTCACAGCTTTCATATAGCACAAAGAAATTCATAGCTTGAGACTTCTGACTGAGACAAGACCATCAAATTACACAAGCACACATCCGCTCGGCAACACGCTTGAAAAGGGCCTTTAGTGTGCTTTTAAGTTCATGTCTGATTCTATGTTATACTTTGTTTACTATTGTCAAAACAATGTTGACAGAAGAATGGTCGATTATTGCGACCACTAGTCCCTGTGTTCATAACTGATCAATGATGAAAAAGAATTATCGAAAACACGACGCCAAGGACTTTAAATCGGGCCACCCAATCATCTCGCACTGTTGATTTACCTGTTGGCTTACCCGTTGATTTACCGGTTTCCAGAGTTCTTTACAATCGGATGTGTCAGAAGTAGTAAGTTGTTAAACGAGGGGTTTTTGAGAAATTTGTTAACACATGTAGATTTGTATTATATAATCCCACAAATCATACGCACATCAAACGAATGCGTCTATTATATGAAAAGATACGTATCTGCCTCATTTTCAGGAATAATGAATGGCTGGTTTATTTCTTGACATGCAATTTGGCCATGGTCAAGAAAAATCTACAGTTTTCTCTAAAGCACGTCTAAGCTGTATCCGAGCATCCAGGCCATTAAATGTTTCATTACATTGCAGCATGCTATTCGGCGTAACTATAACATGTTACTATGGTCCATACTGTGTTGTGCCTTCACAATGTATCCAACATATTCGGCATTTATATTCTATTGGTTAAATCTTCACAACGTGTATCCAACATCATTCGGCATCCTTATATTCTATTGTGGATTGGTTGAACTTTGTGTGTTGTCGTCGTTGTCTGTCAGTTATGGGTTTTACGTCATATTTCCACACATTCCAATTTCACGTGTTGTATCAAAAATGCTTGTCCTGAAAGTTCCATTTCTAGATCGAGATTTTAAAATGTATCTTTCAAATTAAACAGTAGTGGTTGAAAGTTATATTTTCTATGTCGAGGTTTTAGATTGTGTTGTTTGAATTACACGGCGGTGTTTGAAATTTCAATGTCATACGTCTAGAATTCTTAATTTACGTATTGGTTCAGAGAGTTTATGTTGAAAGTTCCATTTCATATGTTGAGTATTTAGATTTCATCTGTTGAATCACACAGCGCTGGTTGAAAATTCGATGTCTAATGTCGAGTTTTTACATTGTATCTTCTGAAATACACTGCGGTTGTTGAAATTTTAATGTCATATGTCGAGAGTTTCAGTTTAACACGTTGAATCTCATTGATTGTGCTGAAAGTTCCATTTCGTATCTTGAGTTTTTAGATTGTATCTTTTAAATTATGCACTATGTTGGACATTTTATTGCGTTTGTCAGAATTGCTATTTTGATATGGTGAAATGAAGTGTTGGTGTTAAAAGCAACATTACACAATGTCCACTTTAACAATTCCAAATAATATCGAGTTTTAAGATACATCATTCGTGTATTCAGTTATTAGGCGCCATTACATTTCATGCATTTACAGTTTGAAAGTTATCATTCACATCGAGAATTACAATGAATTTCTTTGCTAGAGGTCGCTCTCGTAAAGGGACCGCGTTACTTTTAAACAAGGAGCCTGCTTCTCGTTGCTGTGAAATTCAACAGATGAAATCTAAATACTCGCCATATAAAATGGAACTTTCATCACAAACATAAGGATTCTCGACATATGATACTGAAATTTCAACCACCGCTGTGGAATTCAAAATATACACTGTAAAACGTCGACATAGGAAATGGAACTTTAAACCACTACTGTATAATTCAACATATAAAATCTAAAATCTCGATCTAGAAAATGGAACTTTAAGGACATGCAATTTGATCCAACACGTGATATAAAAATTTCCAAAAAATTATTAAAATGCCTTTTTAGATTTATACTGAGATCGCAATCACCCCTATCTTTTCCATTTTGTCTTACTATTATATGACCTTCACAATAATTACACATACAAGTATTGTCCATGTATATATTTATATTTGTAAAAGATGTATCCACTTTATAATAGGGGAACATCCAGCTTACAGAATTCCTACATGTGGTATTAATTTCAATTACATGTGAAGATTTGTTGTAAATACACGTTCTTTGAACTGCAACACGATATATTAATTCAGTCAGTAAACATGGCAACAAAAATACAATGCAATGAGTGAAGTTTCATGCTCACACTGTAGGCCAAAAACAGGGACGGGAGAGTGAGACGGAAAGAAACAAATAATAAAATATAACAGCTACTACAGGGAAAATCAAATTGAATGTACTTGACACAGTTACACTAAACACAGGAATTACCCACTCGATACAGGGCCTGATAATGTTGAGTAATTTTGTAAATATAGTAACTTGTCCTTCTGTGTTTGTTGGAGATGCGGAACAGTACTGTTCTTTGTAAATTTGCACAGTGTTGAAATTAACTCCTTTTAATGTAAGTTGTGATATCTTGTGTGAAACGAAATTAAGTGTCGATAGTCACAAAACGGCTTATCCTTTGTATCTGTTGTATACTGGAAGGCTGTTCGCGACGGTAAGGCACTATAAAAAAAGTAGTACTAATATAAGGTAATGTCGGACTCCATTGCTCGCCCAGTTTTGCAAAACATTTCCTGCGCAAGTGCAGGGTCAGTTAAAACTGAAAAACCTATTGAAATCACCCAACTTATTGAGAATAAAATTTAAAATTCAGAATAAAATGTAAAATGCTGCGTATAGGAGTCATTTATCACCAACATCACTGGCATAATAAGATATTTCCTTTTTGGCTAAGAATGTTTCTGATCTATACCAGATAATTTAATACATGTTGTAATGACTAAATTCCAACAAAATCATTTATCTGTTGACTAATATTTTAATGTATATTACTTTCATTTTACAATATATTAACATGGTTAGTTATGACAACGTTTTACAGAACAAAGTAATTATTTCTATGCTGATCATTATTTGCTAGATTGCAAAATCCGTCTCCTTATTACTAAATACTGACGGGAAAATATCCTGATGTCTATCCGTCCGTCTGCCCGCCTATCCGCAATTCTTTCTCTTAAACCGTTGGGTGGAAATTTGCCCAAGTTGGTACATAGTTGGTACATTCTTTATCTATCTGCGAAAGTGTACAAATTGTGGTCGCCTCTCTGGGAACGCGTGTGGCTGGGGTGGGGGTTGGTGGGTGTTAGCTGTTTGGGAGGGTAGGGGGTCAATGTCAAATCTAAAGAAATGCGATGACAGCGAAATATTGTCCAATATCCTGATAAAACTTTATGTACGAAGGTATAGCAGGAGAAAAAATAATATTTATATGGATTTAGGTTACGACCCTTGGGAAAGGGGTGATATGTAATAAAAAAAAGTGGGGATGAAGCTCAACAAAGCGCAAAAGTAATTCCTGTATGCCATTACAAACGTAGGTACTTTTCGAACTCATCTCCATACAAGTATCTTTCGGTAGAGATAAACCAGACTTTGTGACAGATAAGGTATTATCGAGATTAATCTGATTCTTCGAGTTTAATTATTCCCTTTTATTATCTCAAAAGCTGTCCCTAAAGGTTGAACATGTAGGATATTTTCATAAAGTGTTTGTCCCTTATGATTCTACCAACTTTTTTCTCAGTTAATGTTTCCCCCGTGGCCTATACAACTGAATGCATCAGTGACATTTCTGAAAGCCATCAGATATATAGAATATTCAAATGTAGCTGAGAAATAGAGCCTTAAGCTCAGATGCACACACACACACACACACACACACACACACACACACACACACACACAGAATAAATGATATCAACATATTAATTCAAATGGTATATATCCAAGCAGGAATCGTGCAGAATGTGTTACTGAGAAAGCTTGTTGATGACCTCAACAATCAACATCGCACAGAATCTGCATATCCAATGAAGGTAAATTAATAATTCTCTTAATCGTAAACACGTCCTATTTCTCTGGAGTATGAAGACGTTATGAGCAAACTGCTGGGAGGAAGGTGGGTGTCGGAGTTAACATACCTGCTGCTTCACGCTCAAAAAGAAAGAAAAAGCTCCGAAGACTTCCCCTCCGCGGTTTTATTATTTTGGGAACTGAACACACCTCAAAAATGTTTAAAGCAACTGGAGACACCTGCATGAATTATTCAAAGAAATCACAGCATAACGGTTTTATGTCTTTATCACTGCATATACATATTTTGCAAACTGGTGTAACCTTCCGTTATCCTGTTTGCTCAGATAACATTTTGAAATAATTATGTATTGTTATTTCAAATATGGAAAATACTTTATAATCCACAATGTACCTGAATTTTTATATAAGTAGATATTGCTTGTCAATTTGTCTTGCATAAACTTGGCATTTGACCCATCTCCTTTTAACGATTTGGAGCTTTTTAATTTACTCATTAATTGACACACACACACCGCGGACTGGGCTCAGATTAACACACACACACACACTCACACACTATATATATATATATTTCATTGCTTAGTCGTCGCTGGCGGGAGTGAGTGTGTACTTGTACAAACGTAATTATGTAGACGTCGTTTTAAGTTTGGCAAAGTCGTATTTCCTCCATCATTGCCATATATTTGTAGTACTTTTTCACGGGGTGTGTGTGTATGTGTTTGCATGTGTGAAGAAAATCCCTAAGCGGCACATTATTATTTAACAACACCAAAATGCATAAATGAAGAAAATCCCTAAGCGGCACATTTTTTAATGTCAAAGATATCTGAACTTTCTCAACGAAATTTACAAGTGTTCTCATATTTTTTCTTCTTAAATCTTACAAACTGTATTAAATTACGTACAACAATATAAAGGAATGTTAAAAACGTGTACAGAGTTTACAATTACGTGACTATCAATCATCCATTGCCAAGTTGTCCTTACGTTAAATCAGTAAAACAATCTATCTATTACATTAAATAATTGTTTTGTTTTTGTTTTTTTAAAAAGTATCCACTATGGAATGTTAGATCTTTCCATATTTTTACCTAGTGGTTTTCGCAAAATGATTTGTAACCTCCCTCTAACAGTTAAACTTCTGGGTAACACAGCTGTTGACCTCTAACAGTTAAACTTCTGGGTAACACAGCTGTTGATATTTGCCCTTATTCAGAATCCTCTCCTGATCTCTCAGAAAGAGGTACCTCCAAGCAAAAGCAAGTAAGTAAATGAAATGCAGAAGTACTTACTGTTAAGACTCAGTATTAAGATTATTTCTGTAAAAGAAATATTTGTTTTAAAACGTTTCTAATTTACAAAAATTACAACCCACCCACCCCTGACCCCCAAAATGGAAGCATTTATTAAACGCTTATAGGAGCTTTTCGTATGACTTCAGAGTCTCTCTAATAGCTGTCGATAAATTTACGTCTTCTGTCTCCGCCGTCATCTTACAATATCGTATGTATAAAGGAAATTCACTACATGACCATTTAAATGATGTCAGGTAAACACTGTCTTAGAAAAATTGAAGTATTACAGCAAATTATGAAAGAGATTCGTTTATTTCGCCAAGAATGGAAATGGGATCCGTATAAATTTTAATACTTTTAAGTGTCTCTTTAATTCTTTGTTATTTGTACCTTTTAGCGCAACTTATTTCCTCTAATTTTAGATGTTCTTCAACATCTTTCTGGTAAAAAAGACGTGCAATAACTCTTGAGGATTAAAATAAAATCACCTCTCTACTCTTCAAACAACTCTGACGAAAATCAATATCTGCCCTACAGTTTGCAAGTTAATATTCAATTTCAATTTAATGAAGTACATTTGAAGTTGACCCCCACCCCCCACCCCAACCAAAAAAAAAAAAAAAATCGCACCATAATAACGTGAGGCTAAAACCCTGGATAAAAGCTCCCTAAAGAAGGGTGATCTCTACCATTTGAGACTAAAAATATATCGAGGAAACTAATCAGCAAAAGTTTTCGCCGTAACGTGCAAAAATTTATGTGAATCCAAACTTTAGCTTAACATTCAGCAATTTCGTACGAATCAGTAAGCGGATGGAAATAAAATCAAACATCTGAATGGGACATTTTTCTATGGTAGAAATGTGACGTTCATGCTTACATTTTTGTCCCTCTCGCGGAGGAAAATTCGCAACGAATGATAATTATACTTCTTTGGGTTTCGTACGTCTCGCCGATAGTTTGACACTGGAACTGTGGCATCACTTCTGTGCAGAATTTTTCAGATTCTTGGAAAGAAACAGATTTAAATTAGTGAAGAAAAAAAATCTTCAGAACAAGGAAACAGGTCGAATGTGATTTTGTTTCGTGGGTTTGTGCTTACTTTTGGTATGGAAATATCACGCGTGTTGTATAAAATGTTCTACAAGACATCAATATGTAACTATAACAGAATAAAACTACAGTATCGTCCCACGAATGTTTAATACTGTTCAATTTGATGTTATGCAAATTCGCAAGCATTTAGCAACATTTGTTGTCCATTGATATTCTCATTACGCACAATGATCTTCATAAACAAATACGACCGTGAACTCCTTCTCCAACGAACAAAAATGTAAATACTATACGTAAATCTTGATTTAATCTAAATCAATCAGGAAATGTTATTTTTTTTTCTAGGCAATATGCAAATTGGGCTTGAACCGGACATATCGGTTCTGACGCACTTCAACTCTTTTTGTTTTCTGGGTATTATGAGAAAACTATACGTCCTTGACTCATCAGCAATAAGATCAGCTTACCTCGTGCCATTCACTGTGTATAGGATTACAGGAGTATGGTCCGCCCTTGCAGATGACTGCAATAATAAAAAATACATGATATATTACTATTTAGTTTTCAAAACTGATGAAATTTATGTTTCAATTTATGCTGGTTTGAACATTTTTTCAATGCTTTTCATTTTAATTGTATCGGAACCTCTGCGCCTGGATTCTGTAATTTCTGGTATATCTGTACAACTATTCTTGGCGTTAGTGACAACTCAAAGTGACAAGACACAAGTTGCGGAAGAAGCTCGAGCACAGATTACCGAAACAATGTCATAAACGCACGGCTTCCGATGCTGCAATTTTCTCTAAAACTACACAATATTTGGACCCTAAGGTCTGCTGACCCTTTTCTTTTTTACACGTATAATAAATAGGTCATCAAATGCTGCAGGCAGTTTCGGTGCTGAAACTGGTTTAAACCGGATTCAAGCAATAGATATAGTGGATGGAGCAACACGCTTATTTCGAGCTCCCTACCTCATTAACAATAATATTTACTTTAAAATGCAGCTTATTTGATTAATTAAGGCATCATGTAGCAAACACTGTACTAAAAAAAGAATTGTACATACGTCATTCTAATAATGTCAAACAGTAACGTGCATAGATTTACAGCACAAACTGTATGCTTGCAAATCAACGAATCGGAAGAAAGAAAGTAATACACAGATGCTAAAGACAGATTGGCTGAATGACAGAATGTATCGGTCTGCGTGCGAGGAAGCTTCTTAGCTGTCATAAAAGCGTGACTTTAAAACATGTGAGCAGCACTGTAACGCGCCGTATATTTTTTTTTTTTTTTTTTTTTTTTTTTGTCGTCTTGTTAGGGCGACTTTGGTCAGTAATTGATTTTAGGGTCTTCCTGACTAATGTCCTGTTAATTTGTAAAGCCCATATTACATAGCTAATATTTGATTATGATTTTAGATTATATGTTAAGGTCATTATAATTAGATGTAAACATGTTCACTTGAATCCAGATTCAGGACATTGGTATTCCACTGGCAAAAACATGGTCTGCTTGCCGTTCTAGTGTAGCTTGACAAGATTTAAGTAAACAGACCTGACCTTGTTGACGAATTTAATGGAAAAATTTCATTAAGATGACGTAGTATTTTCAGAAAATGATTATTGAGACATAAGTCACGTAGGGAGGTATATAAAGTTGTTTACTCGATGTATGTTTAGACGTGTATATTTGATGCAGACGTGTGTGTGTGTGTGTCTGTGTGTGATTTGGATTTTTAAGGTAGCTTTAACAATTTTCAGTCATATCGCTACGATGCCTGCATTGTGGCAGTTTAAAGTGATGTCTAGCATTATGGCATCATGTCGCAGAAAAGTAGCACCATGTCCCACCCAGTCACATTATCCTGACACCTGGCCGACCAGTCCTAACACTAACCTCCTATGTTTAAGTTGGCATGAATTCCAAAGTCATGAACTTGGTAGGACACACGTACACGCATACTCGGATAGGAACGCTTAGCGCACACCACCTTTGTTCAGTCAAACTACACAAAAAGTAACTTCTGTCGTTGGGTGATATTAAAAAAGGGACGCCTTTTCGTGTGTGTGTGTGTGTGTGTGTGTGTGTGTGTGTGTGTGTGTTACAGTGAGAGTTTGGTTTATCTATGTCTTTTCCGGCAAAGCAACACGGTTAAGATTTTATCATGCCTTGGCTAGTAATGTTTCTTCCCTAAGGAGACACCACGGTAGACAATACACGCTCATCCGATGCTTTATATTGAACGCGTACTCTTCGGATTACGAATCCAATGCCTCAGCCACTGAACCTGCGCAGAGAGAGAGAGAGAGACAGAGAGAGAGACAGAGAGAGACAGAGAGAGAGAGAGAGAGAGAAAATTTCCTTTCATATGCTGAAAAATTTGATACTACAATTTACCCATAGACCTGGCATTACATCTTTTAAATCATAATATATTTCCCATTTTACTTCTTGTGTGTGAAGTTTGCTGATCCGAAAGTACCGCAGCTATTGAAAATGTGCATATCGAATTTTTAAGAAATATTTTAAAACGGAGGAAAAGTATTCCCATTTACATGCTTTATTCAGAACTATGCAAGAAACCTATTGATATAATTATCAGATTCCGGAATATAGGATTTTCGATCTCCATCATCAGTGGTAGATTGATTAAACTAGTCAGATCCCTTTTTAACTACTATTTACGAGATCAATGCTAGCGCTAATGCCTGTAAATACATAATTAGTATAAGAACCATAACTGTTTAAACCATACCTCCCATATTATGAATTTATTACTAATCCGAATAGAACAAAACTCATAACAACAGAAAATTTAAAGGACCTTATACACAGGAATGGCAATCGTCGGTAATTATGTCCTCTAAGGTAAAGTTTTACCATATCTTAAAACAAACTTTGAATATGAAAAACTACTTATTACTGTTACCGAGGAATCTGTATTTACCATTGTTAAAGTTCAGTACTACCAATCATAAACTCTCCGTTGAAACCGATCGATGGGACAATGTACTGTTTGAGGAAGGAAGATGCAAACATTGCGATAAAAATGACAACGGGGAAGAATACCGTTCATTAAGCTTTAATTCTAAATTTCACGGAGAAGGAAGTACATTCCGAAACCGTTCGACTGCCGCAAACACTCTATTGCAAAACACCAAACGTTATTTTGCCACCAAAACTCGCGAAATTTCCACCAATCTTGTCTAATTTGTTACTCTTATAATGAATACAATATCATAAAATTTGTGATGTTTGTGAAATTGGAAATTTTTTCGTACTTTATATGATGTACTATTTTTCTCCTTGTACAACTTTCGTACATAACAAAATAATAATTATATTCCGTCTTATCGATGTTACACTTATGTATCCGAATATATATATATATATATATATATATATATATATATATATATATATATATATATATATATATATATATATATATATGTGTGTGTGTGTGTGTGTGTGTGTGTGTGTGTGTGTGTTTTAAAATATCGTAATATAATGCTAGTGACTATTCATTTCAATTGATATACACTATTTACCATATTGTCCCTATATGGACTATACATCCTTTTAATTCACAGTTGTTATTTATATAGCATTGTCTTTAATTTGTATGTTGGTTTTTGCGATTGATTCTTAGTATGGATGGAAGGATCACATTATTGTTGGGAAGGAGCATTGCCGATTGTCAACAACCTCAGGGAAGTAACGAATCAATAAACAATCAATTTGTGATCATTTCTTTTGAAATTGCGACATTGAGAATGCTACAAATGACAACATGTAGATAGGGAACTTTTACTTTTATTTGTCTTCATCTTTTAAATTGACAATACTAAAAGGGGTGTGTTAGCATGGGGGTTGGGCGGTATCAACACAGGAGATATATTTGATTTGAATGTTAATTAATTAGCAACGTTTAAAGCTCCAAAGTTTTAAATAAAAAATGGGTAAAATGTCAAATTTATGCAAAACATAAATTCACCAGCAATATCTTCTGATATAAATGTCAAGGTGCAATGTGAATTCAAATGTTTTTCCACAATTACAATAAAAATGAATTTCAAAATGTTATTTGAACAAACGAGATTATAGAAGGTAATACCAATTTGCTAAATTATTCCTATGCAGTGATAAAGAAATAAAATTGCAAGGCTGTGATTTCTTTTAATAATTGATGGGGGTATTTTCAGTTGTTTGAAAAATTCAATTACGTACTTATATTAGAAAAATAAAACTGGGTGATGGGAAATCTTAAGAACTTTTTCTTTCTCTTTGAATCTCAAGCAACGAAGGAAACGGGAGGTGCATACGATTAAGAGAATTATTATTTTACTTTAATTGGATATGAGATCCCTTGATGGCTGTAGCCATCAACAAGCATTCTCAATAACACAATCTGCAGGATTCCTATTGGTTCTATACGATTTCAATGATTAAAATGACATAGCCTGTTTTTCTCCCTGAGGGTGGGGCCGAGTGGTCTCGCGCGATAGCCTTTATCGATCACTGTCATTGTACCTCTTTCCCATATTTCGAGTCTCGGGCTCAGCCAATGGAATAATGTGAAAACGTTTACCTGTAGTTTTCCGTGGGTCGCCGGTTCTTCTGTTGACCTTCCGGGGTTCTTCCTCCTCCAGTTATGCTGACATCCATGTATAGCCTATCATGTGCTCAAAATGGCGTCAAACGAACAACAACAACAATATCTGTGTGTATGTGTGTGTGTGTGTGCTTAAGCCCCAAATTTCTCAGTTTCATTTGAATATTCCATATATTTGATGGCTTTCAAGACAGTCTATGGTGTATTAAGTTGGATATGCCACAAGGAAAAAAAATTAACTGAGGAAAAAATATGCGGATGTTGACGAGACAAACACCTTATACAAAATTTTCAGTCCTTGTGGGGCAACTATTGAGATTATGAGCTAATTAAAAGCTCGAAGAATATCTAACTTGTTACAAAGTCTGATTTTATTTGAGTGAAAGTCCACGTATGGGGTTAGGTTCGATGAGTACACAAATAATAACTGTCTTCTACAAATGAAGTTGCATTCGAACTGTGTCAACATATTGTAAATTGCAAGTCACATGCATTAAAACAATGGTGGAAATGTTTACTGTATGTATTAAATTATATGATAGTGACTAGATTCTGAACTGGCCCTAATCAGCCAAATAAATGTCATATTTATACAAATGATGTCCGCAGTGAACGATGTCTATAAAGCAGCATTTTACATTTTATTCTGAAGATGTTGGGGAGGGGGGATTCAGTAGGTTTTCAGTTTAAATTGCCCCTACACTTGCCCAGTAGATGTTATGTATATCTGGGCAAGCAATGGATACTACTTTTGTTATTGTGCCTTACGGTCTCGAACAGCCTTCCCCTGGACAATATATTCAAAGAATAATGTGTTTTGTGACTAATAACCCTTAATTCCGTTTCACACAGGATATCACAATCTGCGTGATAAGGTGGTAGCACAATGTCAATTTACAAAGAAGAGCATTATTCTGCAATTCGAACCAATCCAAGATAGGGCAAATTACTCTACTCACGCAATTACTGAACAATATCACGCCCTGGTAGTTCTTTTATTTGGAGTATCTATATCGAAGCCCATATGGGTGCACGCCAGTATAATTCAAATTCCATCCATCCATCGAAGTCCATTAAGTTTGATTTACCCTACAGTATGCTATAGTCTCTCTCTCTCTCTCTCTCTCTCTCTCTCTCTCTCTCTCTCTCTCTCTCTCTCGCTCCTAATTGTATCTGCTTTTGCATACACTTTGATAAGGTATACAGAACATTTTTGCTTTGTACTTTTGGCTGAAGTAGGATATTGTATCGTAGATCAAAGAAAATTTGTTTACTACATATCTTCACATATAAATCAAATTAATGCCATATGATGCGATTCAGTAGAAAACAGGAGTTCGTCTATTACCTTTATTGGCGTGGTCCCCCTCAGAATTACATCATCTGAGGGACCTCCTGGTTCTAAAGTGAAAGGGTTTTTATGTATTTCTGTTTTTTTCCAAGTGTATATGCATTATGTATTATTTTAAACAATTTTGATTTAAAATTTTGTAATAGGGTTTGTACACCAATTCAAATTTCCAATTTGTTTATTTATAGTCTTTTTTATAAATATTTAAATACCATATTATTTTATTATCAGAAGAAAAGAGATTTTTAGTTTTTATCTCTTGTTACTATAGCATAAGCTGCTCGACTTCGTTCATATCTACTAGACACATGGGGCACGTGCACAACCTGCGCTCTCAATAGTGAGCGCCATGTGCACGTGCCACTCAATTCCTATGAGTCCTACTCACTAATGTTTTTCACACATTTTGTCATATCGATTAAGTTAATTTAGATTTGTATGTAGTTATTAATATTTTTCCATTATCCTTAATTTTCATAGTTAATAGACACACTTTTCTAATTTTCCATGATTAGTAAAAGTATATTATCTAAAGCTTTTGTCATATCGATTAAGTTAATTTATATTTGTATGTGGTTATTAACATTAAATTCCATTATCCTTAATTTTCATACTTAATAGACACACTTTTCTAATTTTCCATGATTAGTAAAAGTATATTATCTAAAGCTTTAGTTTCCATTTCAGTTTATCTGTGCACTTAATTTTTAATTTTAACAGCTGCAGAAGATATAGTAAAGAACAGTATAGGCGGTCAGAAATTCTAGTAACTGTCTGTTCGTCTAATCAAACTCTGTATCTCTATTTAACATAAAGTCTTTCTGCATTGCAGTTTCGAAAAATCTGCTTTCAATTCACAGGTATATATTCAGTATCTGATAACAAAAGTTACAATAACAATATTGAAAATAGTCCTCATTCTTCACATAGTGCTTCATAATTAAATTAGCAAATTCAGTTCCTTTGTCTTTCCATTAGTGTATTGCATCCAAGTTATATAAACAGTTCCTTTGTCTTCTTCATTTTCTTCATTTTCCTAAGGCATGTCCATTAACGTTTCATTCATTATCCATATCTTATTTTAACAAAATTCCATTTTCAACGCATGTCCATCATCTTTTCCAATTCAGTTCCTTTTATACCTCATTTTTTCATTTAAATTCAAAATTTCTTTTATATGTTGATTCTTAGATGTCCTTGTGTTCTCAGGGGCAGTCCATCTTAGTTTCCCTCTCTGCTCGGTGAAGTAAACCATCTTTCCGGCTTCTATCTTCCGTGCAGTGGCAAACCTCCTTAGTATTCTTCTTCTTGAGAAATTTCCTTGGATCAGCAGAGGGACCATCCCGTTGGACCAAGTCATTTGCAAAAATTTATTTACCAATGACTTCACTTGTCCAACAGGAGTTTAAGAATCAAAGTGTAGTATCTGTTCGTCTATTACGAGGAAATTATAACAGTATTAGTCTACTGAACTCAAGTGTAAACATCATTTACAAATCATTTATATGATCAATACTTTTATGTGAAAGTGTTGTGAATGTCATGAAATAAGAACAAAATGGAAAACATAGGTATGGTTGCGTCAATGTAATAATCTGTAAAAGATTTTAATAATTACATTTTTATACCGTATTCCTGTTCCCCCCCCCCCCAATGTCCTCTTCACCTGCTTTTAAATAAAATCTTGTCGAGTAAGTTCTATACAATCCAACAAAACACTTATTTTTAGCCTATATTATGAGACGCAGAGATCTCCCTACCGGCAGTTACCCATGATCAAATCCCGTATCCATGGAAAGAACACGTGTGTGTCTGTGTGTGTGTGTGTGTGTGTGTGTGAGAGAGAGAGAGAGAGAGAGAGAGAGAGAGAAAGAGAGAGAGAGAGAGATCATTATCACATTTGCTAAAAAGAGACTGGCGAAAATATCGATCCCGACAAACCTATGCAGTAAACAGTCTTAAGAACATTCTACCCCACCACCATCACAGCGTATCCACTTCTATTAATCTTCTATCAACATTTCCATGCACGATTTATTTTCATTGTTTGTCATCTTCGTCAATATCAATTCGATAATCTGTATGGCGATGACATTTATTATTATTATTATTATTATTATTATTATTATTATTATTATTTTGCGCGATGACATTATGTACAAACGAAATTAATTTTTCTAATTTGCATTATGCCCAGATACTTATGATTTTGAAGGGAAACAAGCTCGAGTCCTTTAAAGTGAATTGTTCTGTTAAATTACCATCGGTATATAATAAAAACATCAGATTCAGACGATTTACTACAGATGACACGTGCTAAGCGATAAATTTGATAATCCTAAAAATTAGATGCAGACATGTGATATCGAACTTCAAACATCCATCCTGACATCTTGCATGCAACGTGTGGCACAAAGATCTGCAACTCAAGATAATAGATTTAACTGATAGACTTGACAGACATACATGACAGATAGACTGACAAACAGACATTATGGCAAATTTCAATATATTGTAGCACTTTGATGTCTACAACTACCGGATGAATTTTAGTCGTGCAATCTGGATATTATAACATGATGTTATAAAATCTGTAGAGCAATGGAGACCATTAACGTGCGATGTTAAAAGTCTAAAAATAACTGTTCCAGAATTTGTTATTTTTAACATTCAAATGTATCCTTAGGGTCATCTTTTGGTCGACATTCCTACATAAAATGTGCCTCTTTCATTTGAAACAGTGCATCGTTTTGGAGAATCTAATCCATTTAGTGGGGACATATAAAAACAATTTTAACAGCTGACGTAAACACTTGTTTTAAAAAATTAACAAATAAGATGCATGTTGGATGCTGTCTACAGGCTCATTTGAATACCATACCGGATCGGAATCAGGATTTTGCTATAGTTACGCATCAGGGTTTCGAATTATAAGCATCTCTAATATCGCTGATTTACAATGTTTAAGAGAGAGAGAGAGAGAGAGAGAGAGAGAGAGAGAGAGAGAGAGAGAGAGAGGTGCGTACCATTTCACAATTTCTATCTGCACTATTATAAACAAACATTTTAACCTTCGAATTGATTTTTTAAGCATCAAACGTATCCCTACCGTATTCTGCTTTCATTTAATATTTTAGACTCGGAACTGTTATGTAATGTTTTAAATCTGCAGCGTAGCTTGATTATTTGCAAACCATTACACCCACCCACGTACTCATGGACATAATCATGTAATATGCAAGTTTATCGCGACAGAAATGATCCCAACATTTTTTGTTTTTAAAGCCAACCTGATCAGCTTGTTTGCGTAAGGATGAGAAATCTGAATTAAATAAGAATCGTCATCAACTGGAGCATATACATGCAATGGAAATGCCCAATTTGTTATATGCAGTATGCAGATAAGCAATGTCATATACTATGTTAAAAGTTATAATTAAGCCAAATTGCACTATTCAACAAACGAAACCTTTAATAGCCTAGATGATCGGATGTATAGTAGACAGAGTCTTCGAGAAAATTGTAGATTTATCTTGACCACAGCCAAGTTGTATGTCAGGAAATCAATCAGCCAATCCTTATTCCGGAAATTAAGGTAGTTTGAGTTTCTGTTCATACAGAAAAAAAAAAAGAAAAAAAAAACGGTTCGTTTGATTTGCAAACGATTTGTTAGATTATCTGCCACAGATCTACATATGTTAACCAATTCTTCAAAAGACCTCAGCTTAACAAATTACCACTTTTGACACCTACAATTGTAAAGAACATGGGGGAAAACAAGCCAACGGGCAAATCAACGGTGTGAGATGATTGGGTGGCCCCATATTTAAAGTCGTTTGCGTGGTATTTTCAGTGATTCATTTTCATCTCTGATCATCTAGAAACATAGGGACTACTGGTCGCAATATTCGGTTGTTCTTCTGTCAACATTGTTTTGATATCAGTAAACAAAGTTCAAACAATAATCAGACCTAAACCTAAAACGCACTAAAGACCCCTTTTAAGTGTGTTGCAGGGCAGATTTGTGTTTGTGCCCTTATTGACTCTGTCAAAAGTCTCAAGCTATAAACTTGTGTTGTTCTGTTTTAAAATTGTGTGCAGATTTTAACGAAGTTCCAAACTGAAACTAAGCCTCTCAAAGACTGTTTTAAATTTCATCGCGCACAAAAGTATAAATCAGTTAAACGTTGACATTGGAGACTGCCAAGATGAAAACTCCAAGGTAAGTAATAAATTCTGGATATAATATTCTATTTAACGTGCATTTGGGTTTAGAACGAAGAAAAGAACGAAACAAAATGCCATAATAATGTTTAAATTTTTCTGGTGATTAGTGTGTTAATATTGTGGTCCCATTTATCAATATCATTGTCGTCGTCACCAGCATTTCTACTAAATATAATTTAAATCTACTGTTAAACTTCTACGTCAAAAGATGATTAGTTAATTTAGACAACAAAATGTAAAATATATTCAAATGCTATTCCATTTCTTTTTCAGATTTCGCTTTGGCTTAAAGATAAATGATTCTGTAAGTAAAATACTATTACCACTAGCACTACTAAACAGTATAAATATTGTCAATACTGTGAGTGTTGATGCTGCTACAGCTACTAACACTACTGCTGCTGCTACTACAGCTAATATTACCTTTGAAACTACTGCTGTTGCTACTGCCATCAGCACAATTATTGCTACTGATACTACTATTACTGTTGGTAAAACCACTACTACTATTATCACTACTGCTACTGGGAAGTGGGCAGCAATGGAGCCTACGGGTTCTTCGCAAAGGAAGACTCTATGTTCTATCAGCATGTCTACCCTGGACGAGGATTCAGGTCTTGGAATGGATATAGGCCAAGTAAACAACTGGATAGCAATAAATCTACCGTACAAACTCAATTAATTAGTGCAGGATTCAAACATAGGACATTATAACATATCGTCTAAATAATAATAATAATAATAATAATAATATTATTATTATTATTATTATTATTATTATTATTATTATTATTCAGATACCTGTTCCTAGCATCACATCCGGGAAGTGGGCAGCAATAGAGTCTACGGGTTCTTGGCAAAAGAAGGGTCTATCTTTCGTCAACACATCTACTCTGGACGAGGATTTAGGTCTTGGAATGGATATAGACCAGGTAAACAGCTGGAAAGCAATAAATCGACAGTGAAATTCATCTCAGTTATGGAGATAGTGGAATACACGTATCACACGTATTACATGCTTGCTGTACTTAATAATACTTCAGTCGTCATAATTTTTGTAAAACCTGATTTTGAAGGAAATTTTTCTTTGACAATCAAGGCGCTTGACTTGACTCATGACTGTAGTAATCTACGTACGTATGATTAACGTGATGTCTATGTGATCTTTAGGAAATTTGTTTTTCATTGTTATCTTTTGCAAGAAAGAATATTAAATAAATGTTTCCAATTAATATCACATTTTCATTTCTTTATATACTCACGTTACACATCTAAACATTCCTGTGTCTATTTATTACAAAAGTGTCCGATCTTTTTTCTTCAAACGCAGATGGAAAGTCTTTCTTCGTTTTAATTAATCAAACTTTACATGTTCTCACGATTGAAATGACGTTAAGGTGTTCAGTTTTTATATTTGCGACTCGGAATCGTCTTTTCTATACAGGAATGCACACTGGCTACGCCCCAGCTTGGTATGCCTATCGATGAAGAGAATATGGATAATTCGCTAAAAAAGGTATTCATTGTTTTATCATTACGTCATTACTGGCTCTCGCCTTTTCTATCTATAAGGATGTTTATATGTCTGTCTAGAGGTTTGTCAGTCGGAGTATACCTTTTGTCAATTATATATGCTTTGACTGTTGTTTAAACGATCAATTTATGAACACAAGAAAAATGGCCAAATTTATCAAAATTTACAAATCAAGCACTTTACATACCTGTGAAAACACAAAGTTCAGCCTTTCCTCTCTACACAAAATCGTTATTGCTAACAATTTTCCTCTGCCAGTTAATGTCTCAGAAATGACCTCTACAGACCGTAGATAAAATCGTCTTGTTGATATGAAATAAATAAAACTAGTCCTAGAACACAGAGGTATAACAACACATATGTTGCTTACAAGTGTTTAGTATAAATTGTTATAACAAATTTGGATATAGTTACAAATTTAACATATTTAACTATTGACGTATCTGGACCAATTATACTTGTTAGACATCATATATTATTTTTATCTAATCTGGACACGTAACTAAATTGTGAATCCACTTTTACCGCCAATACCAAATGTTAAAGATGGGAAAGGTGTGCAAGTTGAGATTCGAAACGGAGAACCCCTTGAACCAGTTGCTTGGGTACAACAAAATAGAGAGTTGCAGCATTTATTTTGACGTAGATAACTTAGTGTACAAACAGATTAATAGCTTCACGTTTACTGTACTTGTTGTTACTGGGACACTTATTTCAACTGAATGCAAGTTCCAATATTGAATTAGAGATATTGAATCACAATATTTATTACATTATTGCCCCATCTAATTTCAGACTAGACGTCCATTACAGGAGTGCTTGCAAACTTTGAACGCAAGAAGATGTCTTTTTAACATCAAACGTTCACTGGACCTGACTGAAAATATTTCATCTGAGTCAAAAAGATTTCGGGATAATGGTTTCTCACCGATGCCAACATCTTGGAAAATTCTGGCCAACGTAAGTTATACATTACGCTGTTTGTTTTCATACCTTGTAATAAAATATTTGAGAACACGTCTTCCATTTTGCTGTTTAATTTTAAAAATGTATGTAAAGACATCAGTATTATACTCCTGAAGTGAAGGGAGAATATCTTATTTACGAGCCATGAAATACTTATATAGAGAGTAATTTCCCTGTTAATGTTTGCACGACTTTGCATTTTTCAGTGTGTTATTTCCCTTGACAAAAATTGTAGAGTTTTCTTACGATTGCTAATTGAGATTCTCAGTTTATAAATATTGAAATATTCGTAGTATCGATTTTCAAAACTAGATTGATTCAAAAATTCAATAACCGGTGTGTTAATTGGAATCGAAGGACACAAACTGGGGGTAGGGGCGGTGATTCTTATGTTGCCCAAACGATGTCTGTCAATTCATCACTGAAGGTGTTGAACTGGCTGGTGTGTAACACGCATGAAAGAAAATCAAGGTCCGCAGACGTTACGAAATGAGGTAATTGTAGACAAATACCCCAGTGTCGGAATTCGTCCAACTGTCTCATTTTGTCCGGAAAGGAAAATATAATTGGACAAAAGAAAACAAATTCAGGGGAAATAACAACAAGGGATGCAACTACGATGAAAATTAAATTTAGGATGCAGATGACGCTTAATGTTTAGTTTATGCTTCATTTAAATCCATCTGGACCAACAAAAAAGACCAACAAACAGAAAACCTTTCATACAGACCTACTGAACCAATTTTTAAAAAGAAAATGTCATCAGATCCAGATATTTTTACGTGTAACCTGCTTTTTGTTCCACAAAGTTGTCACTAACACCAGAAAAGTCTTCGAGATCTTAAAAACAATAACATAACACAGGGGCAGAAGTTTCAATACTGTTAAAATGAACATTTAAAATGTTTCCAAACCAATATATATATATATATATATATATATATATATATATATATATATATATATATATTGCAGTTATCTCCAAGTTCACACCCTATGTTTGCAATCCTCGACGCAGTGAATCGCATGACCTTTGAATCTGACCTTATTGGTGACGGGTCAAGGACGTGTAGTCTTACCACATTACCCAGTAAACAAAAGGACCTGAGATGTATCACCACCGATACGGTAAGATAAAACCAAAGTTGCATATTGCCTTGAAAAAATAGCAGTTTCTGGTTAATATACAGTATGCCCAGATTCACTCTATAGTGTTCACATTTTCGTCTCTTGAAACGGTAGCTTGAAGGATGCATTTTGTACCAAGATCATTGTACTTACTGGAATAGAAATTGCTATTTAAAAAAATTGCAATTGTTAA
Organism: Megalonaias nervosa; assembly: GCA_016617855.1. Taxonomy (NCBI): domain Eukaryota; kingdom Metazoa; phylum Mollusca; class Bivalvia; order Unionida; family Unionidae; genus Megalonaias; species Megalonaias nervosa. The sequence goes on along the minus strand of JAECUM010004307.1, from coordinate 84,300 downwards.
ATTACTTGTGAGTTTTTATAACATCAAATTCAATACAAGTGAATATTCGTAGGTTTATACATAAGAATCCCTGCACTTAGTTAAAAATGTGTTTTTATTTCGAGAAATTATTAATAATGCAACAAAATAAAATTCAGCCTCAAGATTGTGTACCAGAAATTTGAAGAGGTTTTTAAATGTTGGAGTGTAATTAGTAACATATATAACTGTGTGGCGCCTCAGGACATGCTTGGTTGCACATATCACGTTTTCATTGATAATAAAATAGTTGGGATAGACATTCCACTATTGCCGAGAAAATATCTAAAAATGCATATCAATAAGAACTTTTGTTTTAAACCTTTTATTAGAAACACTTACATTTAGATTGTGATACATCTTTGTATTGATCTGTTTTTATGCGTGCAATTATATAGAACAAAAGATCTGTTCCATGCTGTCTCTGACTTGGATTTTGAGGGTTTAGTAGTATTCATTTATTTATTTATTTATCTATTTACAGATGACTTCAGTTCTAAGAGGTGACTACTGTGGGATTCTTAGAAACTGTACTATTATTGACTGCAGATACCCCTACGAGTTTGAAGGAGGACACATTGAGGTGCGTGATTTGTAAAAGAATGTAGGAAACTTTAAGAAATATTAATGTCCCAACTGTTTTCTTTCATATTTCGTTTTATTTTTGTATATTTTTACCATGTACGTATGTGCAATTAAAACAAAAGCAACAACATACCAGTAAATGAAGTTAGTATTTTTGCATATACCTCGTTATTTTGTTTTGCCGCTAGAGGAATTCTGAGTACGGCATTTGCTTACACCATTACGCGGTAATCCTTTGATTAACAAAAATGCATTTCAAAATTCTATTTCCAATCGAGTGAATCCTTCCTCTAGTTTATTTTTATGTAGTTCCATCTTAATTTATTGTAGTATATTTTATCAAACACGTGTGATATTGCCATTCCAATGGTAAACACAAGCCCGTTTCATCCAACCGCTTTCGGCTTATTTCCTTTTCTGTTCTTATGGAGTTTTTAGTTCTATTTTTTTACCGCTAATTTAATACCGTGTCATTGCAGGGCGCTGTGAATCTCTACACAAAAGAAATGATGCAACAGTTCCTTCGTCAGTCTTTAGGCGAGACTTACGACACCCAGAGGCGTGTACTTATCTTTCATTGTGAATTTTCCTTAGAGAGAGGGCCAACAATGTAAGCATAAATTTCGCATTTCTACCAGAGGAAAACGTGCTTTACACAATGCCCGATTGTATTTCTATCCACTTACTGATCTGTCAGAAACTGAGCAATGTTCAAACCAAGTTGTGGATCTACACAAATATTGCATTCTACGGGGGAAAACATTTGCTGGTTTGATTTCCTCATTAAATTTCGAATTTCAAAAATCAGATGTCTTCCTTCTTCATTGAGCTCAATGGTTTTATCCTCGTTTGTTCTAATTCCAGGTTGTTTCCTGAATCCAAAATTAAACATTATCTTGCAAACTGATGTGCAGATAATGATTTTCGTCAGACTATTTTGTGGGAAAAGAAGCGATCTTCTCTTTTTTTTCATCTCCCAGAATTATTGTATTTTGTGGAAATATGTTGAAGAATATCTGAAATTAGAGGAAATAAGTCTCACAAAAAAGTTAATTTTTTTTTTTTTTTTTTTTTTTTTTTTTTTTTTTTTTTTTTTTTTTTTTGTAAGTAAAGGAGACGTTAGGAAGCATTCCAAATACACGGAATCCATCTTAGTTCTTAGCCATTGCTTGATGTTGAGCGCTGATTTCTTTATGATAGATATCGAAGTATGAACGATGTTTAAAAACTACGATCTTAGGAAAGAAAATTAAAAGTTAGAGGAACCATGAGGACTCCAGGTTTTCTTACGTTTATCTTGGATAGTCTTTATTCTGGACTCAGTTTTCCATAATCTGTCCCCATCTAAATTTCCAGTGTGAGAGCCACTTCAACAGCTCTATTCAGATTTTCCTCCCTTTGGGTATCACGATGTGTGAATACACGATTTCATTTATTTGGTCGTTGTTTTTTATTTTTCAGTGATTTATATTTTGCATATGGATTGAAACTAGGCCACAGTAGAACTCTGAATAGGTAGGATTCACTTTCGGTCACATTTACTTCCCCTGGAAACGCGTGGTCGGCGTTTTAATGGCCAGTTTTCATAACACTATTGTTCACAGGAGTCGTTATTTGTTCGATATTACGTGAATCGGCAAGTTGTTACATATAGAGCGAAAGCAATGGGACTTTTTATACCATGTATAATTTGCTATAATAATTTTATTTTTCCAAAACAAAACGTCTACCTCGCATGATCTAACTTTTGATTCATGCATTTATTATTGGAATATAATCGCAAATTTAGGGAGAATATTTAGAGAACCTCGGAAGTCATATGAATATCTTCTATACTCGTTCAATAAATACTTCCATGCTTCTCTCTTCATTTATATAAAGAAATATAAAACCTTTTTACAAGAATAATTGGAACACAGAATCCTGAAACTGATTCCTAACATAAAATTACTTCATTTGATTAACATGTTTACATTTGCAGGTATCGCTTTCTGAGGGAGCAGGACAGAATTCTAAATAAGGACAAATATCCACAGCTGTGCTACCCAGAAATGTACCTGTTAGAGGGAGGTTACAAGGGTTTTTATGAAAACCAGAAGGTAAAAATATGGCAAAGTCTAAATATTTTAAAGTGGAATATTGTAGTCAATTTGAAACGATTATTTAAATATCACCCAGAGATTGATTTATTTGTTAAACCCAGGAATGACAAACCAATTAATGGATGAAAATCATTAACTCGTAAACTCTACACAGGTTATGGTCTCAGTTTGTAAAGAATTTTTAAACATGAGCTATTTAAGAAAAATTTGCAAGGTTTAAGATGAGAAACATCGAGAGAAGAGTTGCAAGTATGGTCGAGGAGGAACAGTCTTCAGTATCATTACAAAGAAACATGCTGCTTAGATGTTTTGTTATTAATGCATTTAGTGTTTTTAAATGCCATTACATGTCCTTAGTATGAACTAAAATATAGAGCATCCTTTTTAAAGTAAGGCTTTTAAAGAATCTATTTGTACCAAAACATTTAGAACTTGACTGCATATTCTATTCACACGCCACCCCACTCACTCGAAAAAATAAAGAATCGTCTTTGGATGCCGACACCTATTGCCTCGTCTGCGCGCGAAAACTGGTTCCTGTGTCAACTGCGAGTGTGTCTGATAACACACGAATGTCAATATCCAATACTAATCTTTCTAATTGTTAGGGATGCGTGCATAGGCGGGACAAACCACACTTTCCATAGCATGTATGATGATATTTCTCCAGAAAGATTATACACTTAATACTAAAGAATAAGAACAAAGAGATGAATGAAACTGGGTTCTGTACTTTTTGGTATTTGTTTTTCTTTTCTTTTTTGCATTTTGTTCTAGCATTACTGTGAACCGAAGGATTACAAACCTATGTTGCACAAAGATCATTCTGCGGAACTACGCTACTTTAAGACCAAGTCTAAATCCTGTACCGCCGGAGATAAAAGACAAGGCCGTCGTCGGCATAAACTTGTCTTCTAAAATAATGGACTGATCGTCAGTTTGCATATATCGACATGGCTCGCTGTGTATTCAAGTGTATAACAATAGCTGATGGCAAGACTGGTTTATGATAATCCGTTTCTACCCGAATCTGCAATATTTGAGCTACATTTGGGGCATCGCGGCCAACACAGTATGCATTGCAATCAACACGGTGTTAATTGCGGTCAACACGGGGTGCATTGCGGTCGATACGGTGTACAATGCTGGTCTTCAAGAGTACTGTATTTGTAGGTTTCAAGTTTGGTTTTCATTTATAATGGAAGACCACTCTTCTAGAGTAAATTTGCTGCCGTGGATCCCACGGTGCGAGACTGATCCCTGCCATGGATTCCGCGGTGCGAGACTGATCCCTGTTGCATGTTTGTAGTCGTAGGAAGAGGAGCAGCCGTTGAGTGCCCAATTACTCCTCCATGGTCACACTGGCTAAGAATGGCGGTAAGGTTAAAAATCGGAGAGACTTGTTTCCACGTGTCACAGGCAAATTAGGAATGTCATAAATGTATCACCTACACCTGAGATCTGCTGTGATGCTTCTGTCTTTGTTTACCAAACATTGATTGGTTGTTGGAAAAACACAATAAGGGTACAAATGTCTTATGCTTGTAATGCTAACTTCCAAGTTTCTAGTGATCTACAGAAGAGAACAATTGTTTCAAGACGTACGCATGTTCCTCGTTTCAGGGTATGAGCTATGTATAATATTATTCGCAAGCGCTCGAAAGAAAGAAAATCTGTATGGCAAAGACCCCGTGAGGTTGGAAGAATACAGATGAATGAGAGAAAGCAAACCTGTATGGCAAAGACCCCGTGAGGTTGGAGGCATACAAGTACTCGAAAGAAGTTAACCTGTATGGCAAAGACCTATGAGGTTGGAGGCCTATTAGTGCTCGAAAGAAAGAAAACCTGTATAGTAAAAACCTGCGAGGTTGGAGGTATAGTCATTAGTGCGTACTATATTATAGTTTATGGAGCAAGGAGAAAAGTTTTCCACGAAAAGAAAGCGCAATATATATATATATATATATATATATATATATATACAAAACATGTATATCATAATTTGTGCTAACTATTATTTATTTTATTTTCACCCTTACTTTCTTTCATATTTCTTCCTTTCTTTATCTGCTGTGTAATATACAATTAAAGAAATCGTTATCAAAGTTGTAGCGTTATTATGGGACGAACAGAATATTGCAATTTATGTGAAGTCTTAGAATTTATACAAAGATATGTAAAATGAAACTAAAAATTCACATAAACTGTATAATCATATTTGATCTTCCAGCACATTTTTACCCATATAGCTGTCGTTTAAAACGTTAATGATTAAGTTTTTGATGGTCTCTTTTATATGCATGTTTCGAAATATTGTTATTATTTCTCAACAGTGTTTAAAGATATCATGATATTTCAGCAATGTTTTATTAAATATATTTATGACATTCTAAATGCTGAATCAGTCTTTAAAACTATCCACTGAGAACACGTTTGTAACAATAAATATCGCCGAAAGTTTGTTTCAATAAAAAGGACAATATCTTGCAACTTTTAGCATAAATGAATGTTTCAGTTGCTATCTGAGAAGTGAAATGCATATTTATACCTCAATATATTATGCATAACGTTATATGACCTTGATGTACATTTATTATGTATAGCAAATTTTATGCATTTTTTTCGTCGATTGTAGAATGGAATAAAAAATCTTTGATCCGGAGGACAGGGTTGTTTTCTACATTCAAGAACGTTATTCTCTCTCCCAAAAATATAAACGCATTCACTGGCATATATGTACCTCTATGCTACTTTCATGTACTTTGACTAAAATGGCATCTGGAATATAGATGATAACATAAGTTTGCATATGACTATTATATATATATATATATATATATATATATATATATATATATATATATATATATATATATATATATATAATGATGGGCTCGGTTATTACCAATTTGCCAAGTGAAGTTTGCCATATTTTGGGAGCGCACATCCGAAGCAAGTCTACTTTATATACTTTTTATTACCATATACAAAATTACACCCATCAACCATATACCGTATTACACCTATCAACCATAAACCAAATTACACCCATCAACCATATACCAAATTATACCCATCAAACATATACCAAATTACACCCTATCAACCATATACCAAGTTATACCCATCAACCATATACCGAATCATACCTATCAAACATATACCAAATTACACCCATCAACAATATACCAAGTTATACCTATCAAACACATGCCAAATTACACCCATCAAACATATACCAAATTACTCTCATCAGCCATGTATCAAATTACACCCATCAACCATGTACCAAATTACACCCATCAACCATATACTGTATTACACCCATCAACCATATACCAAATTACACGTATCAAGCATATACCAAATTACGCCAATCAACCGTATACCGTATTACACCCATCAACCATATACCAAATTACACCCATCAACTATATACCAAATTACACCCATCAACCTTATATCAAATTACACCCATCAAACATATACCGTATTACACCCATCAACCACATACCAAATTACACCTATCAAACATATACCAAATTGCACCCACCAACCATATACCGTATTACATCCATCAACCATATACCAAATTATACCTATCAAACATACCAAATTGCACCCATCAACCATATAACTAATTGCACCCATCAATCATATACCAAATTACACCCATCAACCATATATCAAATTACACCTATCAAACATATACCAAATTGCACCCATCAACCATATACCCAATTACACCCATCAGTCATATAACAAATTACACGCATCAACCATATACCTAATTACACTCATCAACCATATACCAAATTACATCCATCAACCATATACCAAATTACACCCATCGAAGATATACGAAGTCACACCTATAAAACATATATAAAATTACACCCATCATCCATATACCGAATTACACCCATGAAACATATACCAAATTACACTCATCAACCATATACCAAATTACAACTATCAAACATATGCCAAATTAGACCCATCAACCATATACCGAATTACACTAACCAAATATATACCAAACTACTCCCACTAAAATATACCAAATTACACCCAACAAACATATACCAAATTACACCCATCAATCATGTATAAAACTAAAGGGAATCAAAAGTTATTTTAACAATACTCAACAAGGTCTTTCTTTTAAAAAAAATAAACACGATAGCCAGTGAGGAAAGCGTAGGAAATTCTCATTCTTTGAAAATCAAATCTTTCAAAAATGCGAAAGAGTACAGTACAACCTAAAGCGAGAGGCAGAGTAACTTCGATTGTTTGTGTGCAGATGCCTTTTCTTGTGGGTGTGACACTGGGACTCAGGTGGGTAGGGGTGAGAAATGGAAAGAGAGAAGGTTTGTTTGGTGTTTTACTTTCAAGGTTTTATTGTGCAGGTAATGATCCTTGACCAATGGTCACCACGGTAACCGATCAAGGCTCCTGTGGGAAATTGATCTTCTGATAAGGAGCCCAGCGCCTTAACCACTGATCCACTGCAGCAGTTGAGACAGACAGACAGACAGACAGCGACAGAGAGAGACAGAGGGAGCGAACAGAATCTAAGTTGAAATGCATTATACACATATTTACCTAAGTTTTCCTTACAGTTGTTGAATCTTTTTCAAATAATTGTAATACTTTATACACACATGGTTTCTGACAGTAATACGGATCAATATAATATTTCTAATTGACCCGTAAGGGGGCAGATTAAGACAATACTATATTCATGTTTGACATCATCATTTATATATAAAAAAAATTAAATTTTACCTTTTATGCCGTTCGTTTCCTACATGCCTGCAAGTCTCGATCCTTAATGGGTGTAATGAGACTCTTAATTTACTTATTGACTTTCCGTGGCTGACATTAGCAATTATTCTAAGACAGGAACCGGTATCGAACATAAATTTTATATCTTTATACACAGATGACGTTTTAGAGGAAACTGCAGAAGCATCGGTCAGAATGGAATATGTCTTTTAGTCTTTGGTTAAAAAGAGATACAAAGGAAGAAACACGGACTGCATAAATGAAAACGGTATATTTGTTTAGTTTACAAAGAAACATTTACATAACACGCGCAAATATTTTCATTTTTAATACTTTCTAATTATGCCTAACATTGTAATTTTAAGCATTTATTGCACAGTGTCTAGCGTATATTGTTCCTTCCCTAAGCACAGTTAGCCTTTTATGGTAATGTTGATCGATCAATATAAACTATGCTATCCGTCTAAGCATCGGAAGTTTTTCATTTTTAAAATAATTGATCAAGTTTTGTTAAAACTCACTCAGATAGAGTTATAGAAATTAACGCACATCGAATTCGTCGCGATCACTAAGCCGTGTGACGCTTTCAGAAAAGTATGATTAGCGTCCTGATTATTTAGACTCGGTCTGCAATGTACAGTTTGTGTTTATCGGTGTTCACAAAATATTAGTTCTAATTTAAAAAATAACAGCAAAAAGAAACACCATCAGTCCAAATGCTGGTGATAATTTGCTGGTGGTCAGATTAGTGCCGTGTTCATTCAGAACCATCTATATATTAATGTAGAGTTTAAACGAAAACTCTTCCATCTGATCTGGATGAATATGCATGAAAAGATGTTCAAGCTGGCTATCAAGGCAGCTATCTTGGAGGTTAGTTCAGCACCATTTTCATATCGAAAAAACTATATATATATATATATATATATATATATATATATATACATATATATATATATATATATATATATATATATATATATTATAAGATTATATGGCGAATAACAGTCCTTTCAAGTGCACTGGATCCAGCAAGGGATCACGTGTGTCAGGGATTGATTAAGATAAATGCAATAAACTGACAACGAACAGTGCAAAACTAGTATCTAACTAGCCTGAGCGCTATCGACTCTTAATAAGTCTTTTTCAAAGGCAAATACAAAACATGGACAAGACAAACAAATAAAACACAAAAACCGTTGTGTTTGCAAAACTTTACATGGCTGTTTCTACAGGAATTAAACCTTTAAAATTTATTATGATTCAACTACTTTATTTCAACTTGTTGCGGATGCTGGAAAATATTTTTATTGACCTAGAAATCGATGAGCCATAACGACATCTGTTGTTTTATGTAAATTTATGTAAGCGCAAATTATACCCCGGATATTTCATTGTCATAGTAGTAATTATAGTCTGTTAAGCAAATTTAGAGAATTATTCAAAAGAAAATGTGTCGGCTGCAAAAAATAATTTCATTTGTGCATGGCTATCTTTTTCTAGTCTTCTTGGCTTAAACCGCTTGGTTTCAATGTTATATGGCGGCGTATCCAGTAAGATTCCTTTTCTTTCCTGGTTTCGGAACTCCAGTTGGGGTTGTGAGCAATTGCAATAAGTGTTATAAGTGTGACCAGGGGAGGAGAAGTGTTCTGCGACCGGGCTTCTGTACAGCTTCATTGTCATCCGATCAGATCTATGAAGGTTTGTCCTTTTGTGTAGCTTTTCAGTTTCTCCGACATACTGAAGGCTACAGATCTTACATGTTATGAGATAAATGACATTCTCTGTTTTGCACGTTTTGTTTGGACAATGTATGTTTAGTTTTTCTCTAGTCACTGTGCTAGAAAAAGACATGGTCTCTATCATATGTTGACAGGTTTTGTACCATTTTAACATTGACCACACTAGTCAATCTGGCGAGATCACCTAGTTAATATGTATGGATGTCATGCGTCATTACAAGCAGCGGACAAATTAATAATATAAGACCTTATGCCAAGATTGATATGTTAAAAAAAACCCTGAGAAATAGGGCATCTAGTGTGCTAACAGTCGGAGCCAACGAAATGTCAAACTAATTTATTGTAAATGCAGATGTCACTTAAAAGAAAGTTCATTCACTTTCTTGATGAGAAAATGCTATACAGCAATCGGAATAAAATTCTAACCATAACTGCATCCTCTGGAGTAATCAGTTCATTCAATCAGAAGCAAGCTGACATCATTAATGTGTCCGGATTACACTCATAGTGAAAGTCATCTAAGATCTTGATGATATGTAAACTTATAAACCAAGTTTCTTCAAACTCTTTAAAATGACAGCATCTTTAATGTGACAAGCGCTGCTTATCAGATTTAAGCTGTTTTCATATTATGCACGAAGATCTCTCCTCATCGACCTCGTCTAAGATCTTGACGGTAGAAACCGATATGCAGAGTTGTTCAATATCTGATCAGAGATTGGTCCTTTTTGAGCAATAACAAGCTCAGCCAATCAGATACATGGTCAACAAAAAATCAGTACCCACACTATTTATCTCATCTTGAGAGGATAAGCCATCGTATATTCCAAGTTTTATCAAAATACGTGCAGAGAAGACTTCCAAAGTGGCAACAAGCATTTGTGGATGTAGAGATGGATGACACATCATGCACGACGGATTTGTGGCGGGCCATACCATAAGGTACAATGCCAGCTAAAACAAAACAAAACGAAAAAAAAAAAAAAAAGAAAAAAGAAAAGGAATGTCCAAACCTGACAACAAATGTTTACAAATGAATTCATATCTTGCTATATTTCCCTGGTGTTGGGCTTCTATCAGAAAACGATGAAATGAAAATATTTGGTTGTTGTTTGTACAAATGCCCTATACAAACAACTATGCGTATTTGTGGAAGCTGACACATTAGCTTGAGAGTCTCACGTACCTTGAAGTTTTTATTCAGAATTCAAAACAGTTTATGCAAGTAAACATATAATGCGTACGGCGTTTACAAATTATGGTGATCATGCTAAAGTTGAAGCATACGGTTATACAATAGCATTGCAGATGAGATTAAAAATAAATACATCTTCATTACAAGCAAGAATTAGCATATTCAGTTATATATTCGGAATGGGTTAATGCCCCCGTCCCTAAAAGAAAGTATAAAACAAAAACAGTTACACACTACTGGTGCTTTTTCTTATGGCTTGAGAAGTATACTTTGAAAAATTACGAATTATTTTGTTATATTGGGACTTAGGCAGCTGAATATTTCTCAATTAATTGAATCCGAAAATTTTGTATGAAAAGGTCATACTAAGATTAAATGAAACCCATCTTTAATTTCTCTCCAGTTACAGTATAAAATCGGTATATCATGAAAATCTACTTTTACGTTTCTGTATCACCTCTAATGTGACAGTTGTTTATCTCAGTCCACCAAAGTGCCAGCAGTTTGTCTCAACCCACTAAGGTGCCATTTGTTTATTTTAGCCCACTAAGACATCAGTTGTTTGTCTGATCCCTCTAAGATGCCGGTATAGAACACAGCCAACTTGGTATTTTGTACAATTTAATACAAACAAATTCACAGTTAGGCCGTTTTGGTTTCTTCACGTTTCGCCCAATGTTTGCAACATTTTTAATTGATAAGTAATAGTGATGTATGTGTGTAAAGTTTGCTAGTAAAATCTTTGATTATAAAATACCAACAATATAACGAGTACGAGGAATCTGGTCAAAGGGTAAAAGGGTAATTTTCTAAAATTCGTCTGGTAATCTAGATTGCCTTTCACATTGTTGAAGAAGCTGCTTTCCATTTGGTCAGGTCCATCGATGGAATTTTTTTGCAACTCACTGTGGGATTGCTGAAAAAAGGTAAGTGTTTCTTGACAAGAACGTTTCTTCATACAGTTAATGACCATTATTACATGCGCATAGTTATACATACATACATACATACATACATACATACGTGTGTGGAACAATGTTTCTCTATACTTGAAACATATAACGTTAATTTTCTTGTGCAAATACATACAGGCTTTATTTCCTGTGGTTCCACATTCATGTGTAATTCTCTTGTTTGATCTCTAATCCGGTCGTTTATTTTATTGTAGTACCATTCTACCAGATTAACATCGGTTCTTTTGCACAATATTTGAATTGCTGCTATTGTTTTTAATTTCTTTTAAAATGTCGTCTATCAGATTTTCTATGTTGCATTTGAAATCTTTAACAGTTACTGTTTTTTCTATTGAGGGCGCAACATAGCAAATCCTCGATGTCTCTTGTTACTGCTATTTCAACTGAATTTGGTTAATGTTGTGGTAATTCTTACCGACTGAGGCTTTTATGTGCGATTGCAAAATTTTCATCTTTTGCAAAATCAAGGAAAAATGCTTATTTTATACAGTATTTGTGGAATAATTGCTTGAGTGAAATTTGAAAGGAACTAAAATTTCTAAATTTTTGCATGAACATATGAGTGATTTTCGATATCATTTGTTTTTTGTTTAAACTCTAGCAGATCAAAATGGGGTTTGTTTTTGAGCGTTTTTGAGCTGTAGTTCAGAATTTACTTCCTATTTTTATAATGTTATCTTTTTATTTAATCTGTAACATCATTTATTACCATGCAATGATGTTGCTCACATTGCTGTCAAATCATTAAAATTTTTATATGTACCATTTTATTCATTAACAGTGATTTTTTTTGGGGGGGGTGTACGTTATATATATTGGCATGTCAGCAATGTCTGCCTAACCCGGGCCAGTCACTTTACTAATGTAGACCTTTCTGAATAAAAATCTTTATCTAGCTTATTTCTGTGATGTATAGGTAGGTTGTTTGGTTAACCATTCTTACAATTCAATATATTTAATATTTGTTTTGCATTTTTAAATTTTTCCCCGATTAATTATTGTGCAAGCACCTGTACTTGCAGGATGGCAGTAAAGAAATCTTTAATACTGTTCTTTTCAGCCATTAAAAAACGGGATGTAACCATCCAGGGAATATGTTACGCTTCATATATTGTCTTCAGGTGCTATCAATAAATCAACTGGACATACATCAACAACTGGAACTTTTATTTCAGCAGTTTACTCCTTCAAGCGTTTCAATGATTGTGTAAAATGTTGCAGTTGCTATGTTTTATTGAAAAACAGTTGCTTCATGCGCAGTCACTGTGTGTTATTTTTTATTCGAACTTTTTTGTCCACGAATTATATATCTGTCTTTGTGGAGTCGTTGCAGATTGGCCTTGCTAAGTTTACGAGATCTTCTTAATACAAATTCGTATATTATGCATAAGAAAATATGTATTTTATTCCTTTTTGTGCTCTGATGTTTCAGAAATTAAATATGCATGATTGAAGACAAGAAAAACATTATTATTTTGTTGCATGTTATTTTGTATGTTGCTTGTAACACAGGTAGCTTTGTGCCATTATTAAAGAATTAATTTGGGTTTGCGCTCAAACAAATGTTTAATCACGAGATTAGGATGTGCTAGTTGCTTTTTTTATAGAAACTTTCAAGTGTGCTCATTGTAGTCTCCGTGTTTATTTTGCAACAAAATTTATTACTTTAGAACATTCAACTTGTGTCTTTTGGCGCAAGAGTTCCTGCTTAGAAACCTCATAGCAACCAGTCAACACCTCCACGAGATGTTCCCATACATTTGGGAAAGTAGTACAGCATCTTTTCGGGTAGTCTCGTATCTCTAGATGAAAAGAAAACATACATTTTTGAAAATAGTGCAAGGTGAACTCGAAGTGTTCTTATATCACCACATCAGGTAGTAATACCACGTTTGGAAAATGGTACAATGGTTCGCTATGTCACAGCCTTACTACTCTTAGTGACTGCAGGTAAAACTAGATGTATTTGAAAAATTTATAGACAAAATTTTACTGACCTATATCTGGGCAGTTTAAAGGCGTCTGTTTGAATACCTTTCAAATTCAGATGGGCACAAAGTACAGCTGACAGTGATGTTTTTCTGATCTCATTCAACTGCGCTGAAATATATATATTATCGTCAGCCGAAGTACAAATGTCATGCATCTAGCTCAATGACTATTGATGATAACAACGATGACGTTGAATGTAATAACGATGTTTTGGTGCTAGTTGTATCACTACTTCTGCTGCTGCTGCTGCTAATAATAATAATAATAATAATAATAATAATAATAATAATGCTTATAGTAGAAATAGTAGAATAGTAGTATTAGTAGTAGTAGTAATATTAGTAGCAGTTGTTGTTGCAATTTTCATTATGGTAGTTGAAAAGCTATTTACCTTTTGAAAATCCTTGTGGTTCTGGACGTTCGTACCAATAGGAATCCCCCTCTTTAAGGTTCTGGAATTCTCTTCCCAGGATGCAATTCAAGGTTGGACCCAACTCAGACCCTGTCTCCCATCTTTCAGTGAGTGCTCCTGTGAACAGGTCTATGTCACGAGGATCACTGATGAAGACAAGAAATCAATTTAACAAGAATCGATATTGTCTGCATGACGTATATATTTGTTTATAACGTTTACGCCTCACAAATATACCAATGTCTGGTAATTATTTTAAGAACGTCAGAGTGCTCTTAGTTTTTAACTGACAAAGTTAGTCGTAAAATTCGAGAATGTCTCAAATTCAGCGTGTATTCAATTACAAATTAAGCTTCCACAAATTACATGCATAATTTGAATGGATTTGCATAATATTATTCGTTTATTAAGAGAAAAATTTAAATATTTAAATAAAACGTTTGGTGATCAGAAAGAATTTACGAGTCTGAATAAACAGTGAAATAGATAATTATTATGCCTTATATATATATATATATATATATATATATATATATATATATATATATATATATATATATATATATATATATATATATATATAAAATAGAATTTTGCTTAACAGAGTTTTCAATGGATTCGTTAACAATTCTTTCCGTCGCTATATTTCTTATATGTTGAGTGATAGATTTCTTAAAGTAGTTGGAATAAATATTTCGCCGTTTCCAGTACACCGAGTAGGTTCTGATTTTGGAGGATACAAAACTATTATTTATTTGAGTCAAAGATGCGCAGAGGTAATGAAAAATTAAGTTGAACTTGGTTAGAGATCGACATGTATTTGGAAGTCAAATCGATCATTGACTTATAAACTTTAAAAAAATGTATTGTTTTTAAATTTTATTGTTCAATAATGAACGACATTTAGAGTAGAGAAATTATTTAGTTTGTTTGTAAACGCCGAATTTCAAAACAGAATGTTTGCAAGGGCTAGAAAAGCTGTATGGAACATATACGTAAATGAAACAAGTATTGACTAAATTTATGAATGAAAACTTCGAACACATAATATTTTTGATTTTATAAAACACATGGTCAACAGGATATTTAAATAAATAAAGTTAGCAATTGGTAGATAAATGACATATCTCCATGCATTTATCAGTTAGTCCCAGACGCTAACACCCATCGCCCGTCCTCTACATCTCCATTACATGGATTTCTTGCACCACGAGAATCAATTAAAATTAACGAATACTCTGTATAAATATGCAGATAGGAAAGCACAATCATATTCGAATCTAAAATACTGAATGTAAAAGAACATATGCAGCATTTGGAATTCCCCTATACTCCCCGACACTCACACACGCACACACGCGCGCGCATACATAAGAAAGCATGGGATTGCAACTATTTTCTTCATTCTCCAATCTGAGATGAAGTAACTGAAAATTTAAACGTATTACTTGTAAACTTTGCGAAGCAGAGTTAAACGTACTTACTCGTAAACTTTGCGAAGCAGAGCTATATTTGTGTCATCATGATCAACAAGACTGTGCCAGTTTGCACGCAGAGCAGATAAACCACAGATTTCTCAATATTTGCTGTAAGGGGGTATACCGTGATCTCGTTCCCGGTTTATATCGAGTGCGACAAGATCAAGGCTAGTATTAGTAGTGAAGTTCTGAAAAAGTCTGTTTCTGGTCGAATCCTCCACTATTCTGTAAAAAGAGTGCAAATAATAATAATAATAATAATAATAATAATAATAATAATAATAATTAGAAATGTGTGCTATGAACCTTTTTACCGCTGTATATTTCATGACGTACCATAATTATATTAGGAACCAAAAATTCAATGATGTTCTGGGGCAGGGACCTGATGCATTTTTTTTTTTTATTTCCGTCTGGCAATAGCTGGATAAAATATCTTAGTCTTATTTATAACAAAATAATACCATATTATATCCACGATATTATAGGGAAAAATATTAATTATCTTGTGGTAAAAGAAAAGAAAATATTTCAGCTAGAAAGACAATCACAGCCGCCATCTCCCGAACATTAAACGTTCAGTATCTTATAGAAGACGAATTTGCTATGAATGTTAATTGTTGTATATGTTGTAATCTAACAGCTGTAACTAAAGTGAGATGATTAAGCTTACACTATAGCTGATACTGTGAAAGACATTGTGCTGATTTTAGATAGACAATTGAGAAAAATAAGAAATGTTGATACTGAGGTCTACAGTTTTCTAGGTGAACTATTCATATAATAGGCAGGAAATGACAACATCTGGGGAAGATATTTATCAGAGAGAGTCAGTAAACATAAAACACACTCAACAAACGAGAAATTATTTAGTGGATTGAGAAATTACGTAAAGTTCAGACAGAAAAGAACTGCGCTCCTGAAAATCGTGGGACGATTTGCAGTCTAACTAAGGAGTACATGTACTTAATGCATTCCCATGCGCTGTTAAATAACAAAAACATATTTTATTAATCCGAAATTTTTCCAAAAGTTTGATTTGGCAATTAATGTATTTCAAAACATTCCACATGGACAATGTGTTAGCATACGTGACACGTGTCATGTTTCAATGATCACAGATATAATTATATTTGTGATTTTGGCCATTAATTTGTAATAGATGCAACCATTTTGTAAAAAAAAAAGAAACAAGCTAATTTTTTAACTATTTTGTCACGAATAATGAAAACAGATTGATGATATCATTATATTCGTAACAAGATTATCAGGGAATTTCAGTACATTCTTTACTGACTGTTTTTACCCAAGTACCGGTACAATGAAAAAGAAACCCAGTACGTAACACCGGTAAACAATACTACAGTAAACAGTATACCGGTAATACCGTGCACCAATAATAATAACAATAAGAAGAAGAAGAGGAAGAACAGGAAAAAACACGTAAGAATAAGAATATTGGGGAAGATTTTTGAGATCTAAATTTTCAGAAATAGACAAGCCACAAATAAAAAAAAATTGTCTATGAATAATAATAATAATAATAATAATAATAATAATAATAATAATAATATCATCATAATAATAATAATAATAATAATAGTGACATTTATGTTTGAAACCAGTAGAAGATTTGACGTCTAACTTTCGCTGATAACTTAGGTCCAGTGTTTTTACATAACGATTGAAACAACCGGAGATATGGTTATTCAGAAATATGTCATAGTTTCAAATGTGCATTAGCTATGTGACAAGGGTGTGGCAATTGTACATTTTTTCGGGTGTGTACCTATCTGTTGCCGGGGAAGCTTCGCTGGTAAGCCATTTTAGAAGTCCTTGGCTGCCCGTGCGTTGGTTTAGAAATATCAGATGAGGGTTATTGAACGTCTTGACTATATCAAATGGGCCCTTTTCTCTACCAGCCTGTCTGATATGTAGATCAATGTAAAGGTCTTGATACGTCGGAATCCACGTGTGTCCCAGCCTTTGATGAGAGAAAAATAAGCAGCATGGCTGTATAATGGATGGATAAGAGAAAAATAACTGGAATAACATTTTGGCGTTTGAAAAATGAAGAAACGGAAAGAACCGCGTAACATGATATAAAAAAGATATATTAAGTCACAAATAATAGTATTTTTAAAATTATTTTATAACACAGACAAGTCCAATCAGAACACTCTCTGGCTTTTACGACAATGGTCAGAAAAAAGATCACGGAAATACTACAGTTGATTGATAACTGTGTCACGCATCCAGTGCATGTGAGAACACAGAGAACTAGCATCCTCCATTTTAGTGAAAGCACTGAATCTGTTCTTTTTTTTTCCAATGATGCACCTCGCCCCGTAGTCTAGATATCAAGATCCTTGCTTTGTATGTGCTCTGCAACGCACTTTGCTACATGACTAACTACTCCGGAGACAGATTTGAATAGATACCAGCCTATGATACTGGCTTGCCAATTTAGAACCCAACCATTTAATGTGTAATGGTGGTCGGCCTGGGATCTTCTTTAAAGCCAGGATTTTTTTCTTCTTGCACCTGAAGACAGCTTAATTTCTTTTCTTTCTTGGTTTGCTTGTTTTAAATCAGAGCAAGAATATGTATTTCAAGCTATATGAGAGCCGGATTTGTTTTTCGAAAAAATCCCAGCCCCCTCCCCCCATAAAAAGTAATATTATATAAAATTAAATATTATGTTCCTTAAACACTACAACAGCTACCACTGCATATACATGCACCGTATTTAACAAGAAATTTACGTGCGCATCACATATTATTATAGCAAGAATTACGGGAGGCTCCAATGAGATGGCTTACTTTTAGCCGAAACATTCCGAAGTTTCTCTCGTCAAGCATGAGCTCAGTAGTAAACTTTCTTTATTAAACTTGAATAGATAATTCCAAAACGGCCCATTTGTTTGTGGTAGACTGTGGTAGATTGTGGTAGATTGCAGAAGATTGTGGTAGACTGTGGTAAATCGTGTTGCCGCCCATTTTCGCCATTTATGCAGTATCACTCCGTTGAAGTATTTTCAAGATGGGATTGTGCATACTCTTCAATTGGGTTCCCTGTGGAAGGATAATGCCACTGCCACAACGAGCATAAATTTGTTGGTAAAATGACACCTAGAGAAAACCGTACGCTTTTGATAACAGCGGCACACTCAATTCGTATTGCATTTTGCACGATCTTTACTCTCCATTCGCTTTAGCACAGAATGAGAAGATTTTACCTATTTCATACGAAGAAAATGTCAGGAATTCTTTAATTCAGAGACAAAACATAGATGTGATGACGATACAAGGTTGTTTATGCCTCCATTTTGACTGGATTTCAATATGTGATAATAGATGAAAGATATGATCCAGTCAACGTACCGGTGTATTAATGCGCATAGATGATGTATGGAGGTATAGATGACACTGGGGTCAAAACAGCATTTAGGTAGCGATATAATCCGAAATCGTGAGAACTGTGTGGAGCGTGGAGATTTTGTATTTTTTTTAATAGAAAGCCACGAGGTGATCTGTTTGCAGATTAGGCGTGAAATATAATGGAAAACATCCTTACTACGACATCTATTTACTTGTGACCAAGAATTCAACACCCACAAATGATGCGAGCATCTGGACATGGAAAACAACTTGTTACGTTTCTAAATCAAATGGATAACTGGCCATTCCGACTCACTTTTCTAAATCAAATGGATGACTGGCTATTCGAGTTCACTTTTCTACATGAAATTGATGTCTGGCATTTCGGACTCACTTTTCTAATCAAATGGATGACTGGCTATTCGGACAAACTGTTCTAAATGAAATGGTTATCTGGCTTTTCGGGTTCACTTTTCTAAATCAAATGGAAGTCTGGCTGTTCGGGTTCACGTTTCTTAATCAAAGGGATGTGTGGACTTTCGGACTCACTTTTCTAATCAAATTGATGAGTGGCTATCCGGGGTCACTTTTCTAAATCAAATGGATGACTGCCTATTTCGGACTCACTTCTGCCACCAAAATCCTCAATGATATACTAGTATTAATAAGATTTTCAATATAATTGCTTACTACTTTATTTATTTATTAAGTTGGTTTTTAAAACAAAAATAAAAATTGTATAAAATAATGTAAACAGTATACACAGATGAAAGCACAATCTCTGAAATAATATTTAATATCCACTAACGACAGCAGAATAATAACTACTTTCAATACAGAAAGCAAGCACCAACTTATGACATTAAAATTATTAAAACATGTAAACTGTCATTTTAAACTCTGACTCAACTGTGGTTGACCGGGCATTTCTGTCTGTTCTAACAATGAGTATCGCAACAGCTGCATTGGCTTTCGGCATCACATTAATTTATAAAATATGATATCATTAAAAGCAACAATATTTTTTTAAAAGAAAAACACAAGAAGAAGACAAAACCATCTGAATAGCTATCGCCAATGTGCGGTGTACCTGTATTAATTAGTCAGCAAACTATGAGTTGCGAAATACATCTCACGGCATTTTTGACTACCCTAAATGAATTCTCTTTTGGTACAGTTGATAACAGCATCATCATCATCATCATCATCATCATCATCACATTTAATGGCTTACCTGAATGCTATTCCAAATTCATTTGAAACGGAAGCGTCACGTGTCCTGTCATAGCTAGTGCTGTAACCGTCACGTTGGCTATAGAGCTTGTATTTCCTCATGGTGGATGGGGACAAGATGGCTCGAAGAAATCCATTGTATACTCGAAGAAATCCATTGTATACAATATGTTGTATCTGGGCAATATTGATTTTTCTGGCTTCTTGGAACAATTTGTTAGCATCCCAACTGGGATTGACTTTACTTAGAGCGTCAACGATTCGGTTGTGTTCATTTACGAATAGTGTATGGAAGGAAGTGAGTGACGGAATCTGGTTGACTCTGGAATCACCTGAAACGATGGTGAAAAAATGTAAGTAATCAATCTTTATTCTGACAAAAAGTAATCTTTTGAAAATCACTTGGCAAGACAGTGAAGTCTTCTTCATACTTCGTGGATTTATAACATAAATTAATATGAATTAAATTTTTCGGATTATAAGAAATTTACAAATTTATCATTGGCATTTCATAAGGAATACATAATCTAAAACAACCACCGAGATATATTATACTAACCCGTCAATTAGCGTACAGTCATTTTCACCATATGTTTGCTAATGCAAAATCCTTCACTAAAGTTGCAAAACCTGTTACCTCCATGGACAGATCCATTATTAGATGAATATATAGCATGGAAGCTAGTTAGGGTGGTTTCTTTGAAAATAAAACGATAGGCTCATTTAGTAATAATTCAAACGGTGACAGACAAACACATACACACACACACATGTTGAAGAGCTTTACCCGCAATATGGCAGAATTCAAAATTGTTATTTAGTACGCATCTCCCGTTAGGATTCCTTGGTAAGTTGCATTTATTGCTCGTCATCATGTATTCTGAAAATTATACATAGAAGATTATCAGAGAGAGAGAGAGAGAGAGAGAGAGAGAGAGATGTATCGTTATATGACGTCATAAATTTCATATCAATATCCACCATTTTTTGTTCTCTTCTATAATACATATATGGGAGAAAACGATTTCACAGAAACTAACTGATTTTATGTAGCCCGTATGTCTTGAAAAAAAAAATTCGATGAAAGTGTTCAGCCAATAATACGCACCCGAAATCAATGGTACTTGTATGGTCCTTTACCTATAAGATTGTAACAAATGACTGTCCTTGTCAATAGTAACTTTGTAGAAGGCTGCCCGTCCCCCTCCCAATAATTAGTTAAATAAATCTTTTTCTACGGAACATAAATCTGACTCGAAATAAATTATGCAAATTCTTACCGCCATCTCGCAAGACCAACAACTGCTCGTCGGTCGAGCCATAGACATTAGAACCGTCAATATAGGAAGTAAGTTCATTCAGCTGTTCTCGGTAACCTTAATAATAATAATAATAATAATAATAATAATGTACGAATAACATAATAAGTTTCTTATTCTTGTTATTATTCATAAACGCTTCTGCATTTGTTCAGCCAAACCCTGGGCACAGATTTTGAAGATAGACAAACATTTGGACAGGAATTTGTAAATTACAAATTTACATTATACGAACAAAATACAGAGAGAAAATATGTACTGGCATACAACATACAACTACATAACCATACATTCAAAATGCAACAATTGATAAATTGATACATACGTATATACATATTCCAATAACTACAAAAATAGATCGACCGCTCCGATGGCCTAAGTGGTTAGAACGGCCGCTTGGGATACGGGTTGTAGCGGGTTCGAATCAGGCCGAGTTATACCAATGACTTATAAAAATGGTACTTGCAGCTTCCCCGCTTAGCGCTAAACATTAAGAGGTTAGTGTAAAGACTGGTCGGCCTTGTGTCAGGATAATGTGACTGGTTGGGACATGATGCCACATGTCTGCGACATGATGCCCAAGAACTAAACATCACCATAAACTGTCACACTGCAGACATAGTAGCAATATGATCGAAATTTGTTTTTATAGCTACGCTAAAAATCTAAATCATACACCCACACACACATGCGCGCTCGCGCGACACACACACACACACACACACACACACACACACAAATAGATCAGAATGAGAGCACTATAGATGTCATTGCAGATTCAAACCATGCCACTGTTAATCATTCTTATTTAACGCCATTGCAAACTCAAACCATGCCACTGTTAATCAAGCTTATCTAACGTCATTGCAAACTCAAAACATTCGACTGTTAATCATTCTTATTTAACACCACTGCAAACTCAAACCATGCCACGGTTAATCATTCTTATTTAACACCATTGGAAACTCGAAACATGCCACTGTTGATCATTCTTATTTAACGCCATTGCGAACTCAAACATTGCCACTGTTAATCATGCTTATTTAACGTCATTGCAAACTCAAACCATGCCACTGTTAATCATGCATATTTAACGCCATTGCAAACTCAAACCATGCCACTGTTAATCATTCTTATTTAACGTTATTGCAAACGCAAAAACATGCCTCTGTTAATCATGCTTATTTAACGTCCTTGCAAACTCAAACCATGCACTGTTAATCATTCTTATTTAACGTCATTGCAAACTTAAACCATGCCACTGTTAATCGTGCTTATTTAACGTCCTTGCAAACTCAAACCATGCCACTGTTAATTGTTTTTATTTAACGTCATTGCAAACTCAAACCATGCCACTGTTAATCATGCTTAATAAATGTTGCCTTGTCTCAGATGTAAAGGTGACTGGAATGGAGTTACTAAAGTACCTAGTGCCTTATTTGCATCTGCCGCTACTGATCGTGTAACACTCAAGCACGTGCCATCACGAAAATATGGGTCACCGGGTGGGATCCTGATTGGAATGCACTCTTGTCGATCTCTAGAAACAAAGAAACATAATAAAAAAAAAAAATAAAAAATAAACAAAAAAAACCCTCACAGAAACCATTGGCAGCAAACAATGTTGGCCAGATTTATCACGCAATGCTTTTGGTATTCGTTCGAAGTAACTGTCTCTTCTCGTTAAAGTGCCGGCTTTATTAATCTGTGTGATTTAGTTATAGTGGAATGTCGAAATTCAACATGGCGGTCTTTTTTCTTGTACAGTTTATAATCTTACTAGCTTACTAAGCATCAAGCCAGAGAAGGTTTGACGTCAAGACAAGGTGAACCATTTCCTTGATGCCGACTATTTGTGTTGTTGACGTTTGCGTTATTAAAGTTTCAATAAATAAATAAATAAATAAATAAATAAATAAATAAATAAATATCCACCAGTTATTTTCACTCAGCAGAAAGTTTCTTTCTCTATCATCTAGTTTTATTTTTCTCGTCCTTCATTGGTGCATGTATGTATGTATGTATGTATGTATGTATGTATGATGTATGTATGTATGTATGTATGTATGTATGTATGTATGTATGTATCTATGCATGTATGTATGTATGCTACTCACTTGTCGTTTGTTCCACAACAGCTTATACCTAAAGAAGATTTAGAGCTTTAAGTATTGATTCTCGGCAATAGACGAGTTTCCCAATTATAAAAGTAACACGAGGTATCGTATTATCTCGCTGATCAAAAGCTATGTTGATAATTTTGACATTATTAATAGACAAAGATATGACTTATTCCAAAATAGGAAACCAACATATAGACAGAAAAGTTGGGGCTGTGGTGTATTCCATTAGACATTCTATCTTGCCTCGTGTAAAAGTAGTCCATACTGACTCGGATTATATTGACTGGTTTAATTTCAATATGTCTCTCTTTGATAACGATGAAGATCCTGTTATATGGTGTGGTGTATGTGCCTACCCAGGCCCAACCACTAACCGTGGATTCTCGATTTCATAACCCAGATGAAGTTAATAGAGGGTGGTCAGGCATCCTCAGCACCATGGGACATATCAACCAAAAACGTAAAGTTCTTGGGTCATACATAATATATATTACAGTTATTAACCTATTATTATAGCTGCATTGAAAGCGTTCAACATAAAACCTGATTTCTGGGAGCAAGCAGCCAGCGATCGAGTCACATGGCGTTCCTCCGTGCACAAAGGCTTCAAGTTGTGTGAATCTAGCAGGACAGCAGCAGCGGAGCTGAAGAGGCAAGCCAGAAAAGCGCGTGCCTTCAACCCTCCTGGAGATGTCTCACTCATCCCTTGTCCTTTATGCAAACAAACCTTCCGTGCAAGGATTGGCCTTATCAGCCACCTGCTCACACACAGAACCAGCCCCTACAAACTTCGGATGACTAGAGTGGTCCTCGTCGACTCGACGGACGAACGAATATTATAGCGTTATTGGTGTGGTCACTCTCAGAATTGACATCATCTGAGGGACCCCCTAGTGTCAAAAGTTAAAGGGTTTTTATGTGTATTTGTGTTTTAATCAAAGTGTATGTGCTTTGTGTTTTATTTTTTACGAAATTTTGATTTTATAATTTTGAAGTAGGGTATGTACACCACTCAGATTTGTTATATTTCAAGTTATTGATTAGATTATAGTTCCTTTTCATATTGATAATTTTTCCATAATATCTTTTATTAGAGGAGAAGTAGAAATTTTAGTTTTCAACTAGTCTAAATACAATAGCATAAGCTGCTAGGTAAGTAAGTTCATATCCTTAGGCTCATGGCACACGTGCACAACATGTGCTCTCAACAGTGAGCACCATGTGCACGTGCTGCACAATTTTCTCTATTTCAAAATTCACAATTATGTTCCTTCAAATAAATTCACTTGTATATGTTTACCATAGTTTAATTGTTAATTCAAAATTTGCATTTTAAGCGTTAGTGTTTATTTGTGCAAATTTTTGTTAATATTAAATCTTTAATTCTATTTCTAAATATCTATACATAATCATAGTTTTTTAATAGATATAGAAAGTTCGCATAAGCAAAGTGAGCAGTCTGAAGGTATAGAAACTGTCCGTTTGTCAAGTATATTTCAAATATTTTTTTTAATTATATCTCAAGTCTTAAAGTTATCGTAAATTCTTGAAAATTTCTGAAGATAATGTTCCGTTTGTCAAGTATATCTATCGCAAATTCTCGAAAAAGTTCAGAAGGTTAAGTTCCTTTGTGTAGCGTTACTAGTCTATCTTACAAATATATAGTTCTTTACCAAATACGGTTCTTTTGCTTTATCCATAGTTTTTCACAGTTCATTACCGAAGGTACAAATCCATTTTCTTGAATGCATGTCCGTAATCGTTTCCAGTTCATTCTTCATTGCTCCTTTTGTTCTTGTTATGGCTCCGTCCTTTCTTCCCGGCTCGTGGCTTCCCTCACATCTCTAGGATCCCAGGAAACCACTTCACAGGAAGGAGTATCAAAGTCATTAGTTCTAAGTAGTTCATTTTATTCTTGGTATGACTCCGTCCTTTCTTCCCAGCTCGTGGCTTCCCTCACATCTCTAGGATCCCAGGAAACCACTTAACAGGAAGGAGTATCGAAGTCATAAGTTCCATGTTGATTCTTTCCTTTCCATTGGCAAGCCATCTTCAACAGTTTGCTTATACTATACTCTCTATAACCAGCAATTTATTTAGCAATGACTTTACTTGTCCAACAGGAGTTTAAGCTATTATTATAGCACTGACTTCTTGTATGAGCCCAGGGCACAAAACAACGACCCGCTGTAGCTGAACCAGTCTGAGTTAATATAATTGAATTAGAAATACCAAATATGTGTAGTTTACAACAATTACAATTTCTTATGGGATATTTCACTAAAGATGAATTAATATACCTAATTTTTTTTTTCTCACAACAATTTTACTTTCATTTAACTGTGCTAACTATCGGAAGATTTCATCGGCTCATGATCAGTCTTGGCTGTCATCGCATTCGCACGATATCGTGATGAACAATTAGGTTGACAGATTACCGGAAATTTCAGAAGTAATATTCGTTTATTTATTTTTTAATGGTAGATGTGGGGAGGATACGAAATTTGGCGCCCTAACGTTTCTGAATATCTATGTTATAGATTATTCCTTAGTTTCCGTGCCTGCTTTAAAATAGACAAAATATGTCGATACATTTAACATTCTGGACGTAAACCCAGTCGACACCGAAGCATGTACATTAATAACAAATTTCTGAAATTTTACAATAGAATCACATGCCAACTGAATAGACTAGGATGGATGGAAAATAAGCCTTTGTTAATTGAAACGATAGATAATAACAAAATAAATGTGATAAAGCAAAAACGTATCAGTTTTGCTAAACAAACCATAAATGGGTTAAATAAGGGAATCACTAATAATATATGAAAAACAATATCTAGAATTTTCCTTGAGTCAGCAGGTGAAAGATTTGCATGTACATCGGAGGTCAGTAAAATATTAAGACTAAGGCTGATAATCAACCTTGATTTCCATTTAAATTATAAGGTGTCATGTAGCTGGACCTTGATTTTCATTTAAATTATAAGGTATCATGTAGCTGGACCTTGATTTTCATTTAAATTATAAGGTGTCATGTAGCTGGACCTTGATTTTCATTTAAATTATAAGGTGTCATTTAGCTGGACCTTGATTTTCATTTAAATTATAAGGTGTCATGTAGCTGGACCAAACGCACAATGTGAATTCCATGACAAACGATTACAGTTACTCGTAAGAACTATAAGCGGATTACAAATTGTAAAATTACTAAATATATACTAAATATAACCATAGCAATTAAGAGAAGTTAAGAACAAATCCCGAAGGATTTTTAGAAAGTTACAAACAGTGTGAAGCTAAATAGCTGAATATGTTTAAAATCCTAACGAATATAAGAAATAAGATGACGAAAATGTTCTTGATGCATTAATAGTGGACATAAACAACGATAAAGAATTTTTTTTTTTTTTTAACTCGCCCATTGCTGAGGAGAAGATTTACAAATGTATTAAGACATTACAAAATAAATCATTGCATGATAGAATCATAAACCTATACATTAAATCTATTTCAGATATGTTTATGCCGAATTTTATTTTTTTTTCAACCTGATATTTCATATTTAATAAAGATTTTATTCCGGACTCTTGATTTGACCAGGATGCTCATCCAAGGAACATATATTTGCATTACATGTATTGTTAAATTCAAAAATTTTAAAAAAAAATCTGTTTTATTGATTTTAGTCAACTTTTTTATTCAGTTTGGCAGGATGGGTTTTGAATGAAACTACCAAACAGTGTTGTGAATGGGAAACTGGACAGGACCATTTACATCTTACACAAAGGCATAAAGTCATGTGTAATGTATCCACGCGAAGGTAGACTTCTATAGTCGTTGTGGGGAAAGACAAAGTGAGAACTTCTCACCATTTCTTTTATTATCGTTCCTCAATGACCGAGAAAAGTTTTTGCAATACCAAGTATTAGAGGAAACATTGAATCGACCAATCATGATTCTATTATAAATCTTAATTTCCATTTCCGATTAAAGAAGCAATGATCGGTATGTTTTAAAACATAGTTGAAACATCGTACATCCGAGTCATATTTTCCAGCAAAACTATGAAATATAATATCGCACATGTCAGAAATGAAATGTATCTTTAAAATAAACATATACGTAGTCTGCATATTTCATCTGACTTACGACTGCAACTCTTCCACCATATAGTTTTGCCGATTCCATCATAAAATACTGCTAGATCCGTCACACAGTACTGCTAATTCCATACTGCTAATTCCATCATACAGAACTGCTAATTCCATCATATTATACTCTCAGTTCCATCACTCAGTACTGCTAATTACATCATACAGTACTGATAATTCCATGATATAGTAATGCCAATTCAATGATGTAGTACTGCCAAACGTCAATTCCATCATACAGTACTGCTAATTCCATCATACAATACTGCTAATTGCTTCATATAGTATTACCAATTCCATCATATAGTACTGCCAATTCCATCAAATAACATTGCTAATTCCATTATATAGCACTTGCAATTCCATCTTATAATATTACCAATTCCATCATATAATATTACCAATTCCATCATACAGTACTGCCAATTCCATCATCATATTGTACTGCCAATTTCAATTCCATCATATAGTAATATCAATATCATCCGTCATATTTTACATATAGAACTGCCAATACCATCATATAGCACTGTAATTCTATTATATGGTACTGCGATTTCCATTATATAGTGCTGTAATTCCGTTACATGGTACTGCCATTGCCATTATATAGTACTGTCAATTCCATCATTCAGTACCTATAGTTCTGTCAATTTCATTATAATACATTTAATACTGCTAGTTCCATCATATTGTACTGCCAATTCCATCATATAGTACTATAATTCCATTATATGGTTCTGCCATTTCCATCCTATAGTACTGCCAATTATATAATTCAATACCTATTGTTCTGTTAATTCCATCATAATACATATAGAACTGCCAATACCATCATATAGTGATGTAATTCTATTATATGGTACTGCCATTTCCATCATATAGTACTGCCAATTCCATCATAATACATATAGAACTGTCAATACCATCATATAGTGATGTAATTCTATTATATGGTACTGCCATTTCCATCATATAGTACTGCCAATTCCATCATAATACATATAGTACTGCTAGTTCTATCATATTGTACTGCCAATTCCATAGTACTGCCATTTCCATCATATAGTACTGCCAATTCCATCATAATACATATAATACTGCCAATTCTGTCATATTGTACTGCCAATTCCATAGTACTGCCAATTCCATCATATAGTATATAATATTACCGCCAATTTCATCATAATATATAGAGTACAGCTAATTCCATCATATAGTACTGCCAATTCCATCATATTGTACATATAAAATTGCTAATTCCATCATATAGTACTGCCAATTCCATCATAGTACTCCAATTCCATTATATGGTACTGCCAATTTGCGATTTTTTTTTTTTTAATAGGAGGATGAGTGGTTTTTATGAAAATTTTAAAGTGCTAGTGGCCTAGGTTTTCATATAAATTTTGGTTCATAGCAGGGTGGGTAGCCTTAGGTTGTCAGGAAATTTTGAGTGTTTATAGCAAAGTCTCAAGTTTGAAGTTTATTTGAAATCCGAATTTCGAAGTAAAATGTATGAAGTAAGAAGGCCACTTAATGTTCCGTGCATGTTTCAAATAAGCAGTCTGTGGTTCGAAGTAAGAAGCTTGACGTTCAATATATAATTTATGGAACAGGCGATCATACGACCCTATATGGCTTCATATCCCATATTCACGTACTTAATTAAGTGTCGTACATACCTCTTATAAAGGGCGTAGAGATGAGATCATGGTCAAGAAATTGTCCAAACTGGAAAGTGTTAAGGGTGATGATGGATGAGTTGGCAGTGACACCTTTGGTGTTGCTGTGGACAACATTGCTGACCGTTCGGGGATTGGGTAATGGTCTACCATTTATTCCGGTAGCACGCGGTGTTCCAATGGAGCCTGAAAATAATTAACTACTTCTACTACTGCTACTACTACTATTACTACTACTGCTGTTGTCGTTGCTACTACTACAACTACAACTACTACTACTACTAATAATAATAATAATAATGATAATAATTACTTGTAGAAAGTAGACAACATTATTATGCTGATCGCAAAAATAATGATTATCAGTAAAGCCCTACTGTGAGGAGTATATCAAACATAGTGCGTAATGTAAATAACTTTTACTAATATGCCCCGAAAATCAATCTGTCTTTTTGTTGACTTACTGAGATGCATCAGATATTTTAACCGAATCACCGAAACGAGAAAGTACGCATTATTTCTACTGTTTGCATGTGTGCACTAGTTCCATGTGTCAAAGTTCTGAAATTCAGCAATGACGTTGAACAGAGAATCAGCCTGGAACGGCCTTAGTACAACAGCGCCATCTAGGAACAAAAAGAGTGGAAGGTGACTTCCGTATTATTTAGAATTATCTCTTGTAAGAAATAATGTCATCCAAAGGTAAGTATGTAGGCTATTACTAACTGAAAAAAAAAGAAAAAATTTTGGACCGTTTCTTTTAACTGCGGTAAAAGTTGGTGTTCTACCATTTAAGTATATTAAAGTTTGAATTTTTTGTCAGAAAATTGCACGTAAAGCCTCATTAATACAAGGTTTGCCGATGTCAATAACTAACTTATTGCCTGATTATTAGGTAATTATCAAGAATCCTCTGGTCTTCGATTTCACACTCAGAGAGGAGGTAATCCACGCTAACATGAACATCAACAAACATAATGAATTTCATACAACATAATCATGTATGACTTACGTGAAAATAATACAAGACAACCTCGCTAAAGTTAGAAGACGTCATCTTCTGCTTGTAAGAACAGTTACATGAACGTATTGTAGATTTATGATGATCGAAATATAAGAACTATCACGTAAAATCTAATTAAACTTAATAACTGTATCGTGTAAAATGAAACTAAAATTCATAACTTACCTTTCTCGTAGGCTGGAGTGAGCATTCTGCGCTGAAATCGAAAACTTTTACCCCATTCCGGATGATCGAGGTTATTACATGAACCGCTCAATGTTCTGTAGGGGCTGTTGGGGTTACATTGGAGATTTTGGGGTTCCTGGCCGACCCCAGCAGCCAATAAAATCTCTCTAATGGAATCGGGTCACAATTAGTGTTTCCAGTTCAGTACCCACGAATGTAGTTCTAGTCTATTTTTAGAACATTTTTTCCTCTCTCATTTTGGTGGTGATAGAAGAGTTTTATTGGTGCATTTTTGGTAGGGATTTAAAGGTAATTGTTTATTTTTGAGAATATGAGCTTATGGTGCGGTTGTCTGTGTGTATTTGGGCGGCAGTGCACAGTGAGTAATAAGGCCTTGGTGATGATCCGGAAGTGAAATCTGTGTTCCATTGCATGGTGTTTTGTTTACAATTCAGCCTCTCAAAAATAAGCAGGTCAACCCTTGACAAGAACTTCACCGTGAAGTCATCTTTGAAGGTATTTTACATTAATATATGATTTGTATTGATTGTCACACAGTGGAGAGTTCAGTGCTGAGAAACAAATGTAGAGAATATATAGTAAAATTAATTGTGTCCTATGGCCTAATATCAGCAGCTGTTGTGTCACTTGTCACTTCCTCAATGGTGAATCCTCTGAAAAATAAAACAGTGCAAATGTTGGTACCTAAAATTGTCAAGAGGACCAATATTACATGAGCGTTATTCCGGGCTCTGTGTGTGTGTGTGTGTGTGTGTGTGTGTGTGTGTGTGTGTGTGTGTGTGTGTGTGATTTGGATTTTTAACTTAGTTTTAATACTTTTCTAGTCATATCGCTACGATGTCTGCAGTGTGGCAGTTTATCTTGATGTCTAGCACTACAGCATCGTGCCGCAGACTTGTAGCATGATACCCCAATCAGTCACATTATCCTGACACCAGACCAACCAGTCCTAACACCAGGGCCGCAGAGAGCGATCACGGACCCTGGGGTAAGAAGAACCCGGGACTCTCCTAGTTCTTGTTCAAACAAAATTTTTCTTTTATAAAAAGTGTTATTCAGCCCTAGCCCCATATGGGTTCGGGCCCCGTTCCCCCACCCCCTTGTCGGCCCTGCCTAACACTAACCTCTTAATGCCGAGCGCCTAGCGAGGCAGCTGTTAGTACCATTTTTATGTATTTGGTATGACTCGGCCGGGGTTCGAACCCGCGACCTCCCGCATCCGAGGAGGACGCTTTAAATACACAAAGACGATCCACCTACCAAAGCTTTTGAATACCATAACGGCAGATAACAAAGCTAATAATTACAGGGTCTAATTAAGTAATTGTAGCACGTACAGTTGATCGCAATTATTTCGTCAAAACTTGATCGCCTTATTTATAGATACGAGTTCCGTTTATAGACATTTATTTATTTTTATTTTGTCCCTTTTTCCCATATATGCAATAATTTCTTAAGATTGGCTTGTAAAGCCTGCCATATGCTTTTTTTCCAAAAGGGATGGGCGTTGGAGTGCAGAAATTACTGCAATTTTTACATTGTTTTAGCTTCTAATGGGCATTTTTAATCAGGGGTTTGCACATTTTGGTCGGAAATCACAAAGGTGGGTGGGGCTTATTATTATGGTGTAAGACGTTGGTATAGATCAGAAATCTCAAACGCACGGGCCGTGGGTCACATGCGGCCCGCCAAGCCATATCCTGTTGCCCGCAAAATGTGTGTGTGTGTGTGTGTGTGTGCGTGTATGTGTGTGTGTGTGTGTGTGTGTGTGTGTGTGTGTGTGATTTGGATTTTTTAACGTAGCTTTAAAAAAATTTCAGTCATATCGCTAAGATGTCTACAGTGTGGCAGTTTACAGTGATGTCTAGCACTGGGACATCATGCCGCAGACATGTAGCATGATGTTCCACCCAGTCACATTATCCTGACACCAGTCCGAGCAGTCCTAACACTAATTTCTTAATGCTGAGCGCCAAGCGAGGCAGCTGTTAGTACCATTTCTGTAAGTCTTTGGTATGACTCGGCCGGGGGGATCGAACCCCCGACCTCCCGCATCCGAGGGGGACGCTCTAACCACTAGGCCACCGGAGCCCGCAAAACGATTGGCGTCACAAGGTGTCGTGAGAGATAACAAAGATGGTGCACTGTTAACTGAATTCAAATTAGCGAAATTAGGTCTGTTTTCTGATCGCACTGCATGTATGATGTCTTTTTTAAGTAACACTTTTTATATAATCAGTCATTCTCGCCTTTTGTCGACCCCATAATTTAGCTATAAGCCGTTCTATATATATTGAGTACTAATTTTGTGAAAGCTTACTAATCTAGTAAAATCTGTGCTGTGTCTAATATCTGGTTCGCCTCATTGCTTATCTCTGGAGATTGTGAACTTTGTCCGTGAAAGTGCAGCAGAAAACCATCTGGCCCATCATTAGATAACCTATCTGAAAGTGGAATAAATAAATAAATAAATAAATAAATAAATTAGGAGTTGTAATGAGATAAAATCCATTCAATGACAAAACACATTCCAATTTATGCTGGATAACATTAATCATGAAGGATTAAATAATTTTAGAACTTTATATTTATTTAAGGAAAGTAAGTAAAAAGTTTTTTAAAATTGTAACGCACCCTGTAAGAAAGAAATAAAATTAGGAATAATCCACAAATAGCTACTATACCTGATCTCTGACAATAGGCGTGTACTACTAAACAAAAATAAAATACTTTCAATCGTTTTGTAATGTTACAAGCTCTAGCGTCCTGATCTATCAACGTATCTTTTGGGAAAATTACAATATCTAACTCGTTTGAATGATGGACGGAACCAAGTCTTTTCTAAGAGGATTCGAGTTTGAAAGAGGTGGTTCGTTTGCCTAAAATTGTTTCTTTTTTCAGACGACCCCCATCCTCCTCTCCCAACTTTCCCTCAAACATAGTTTAAATGAAGTTAATTACCATTTTCAATGAGTTGCTGGTTTTGTTCATGTCTTAAGCCCTGGGTTTTCATCGCTTTCTGGACGGCGTTCTCTAGACTGCGTCAGGGAATCTTGGCTTGGACCGTATACACCACCAACACCGCCACCAACAAGCACAATAAGGAGTGTATGGACATCTGTAATAATAATAATAATAATAATAATAATAATAATAATAATAATAATAGCTGTTGTTGTAGTAGCAGTAGTATGGATTATTTTAAGCAACGATTTTCGATTAGAAGTAATGTGAGTTTCTTCACAAATTTGAAGTAAGTAATCATGTAAGATATATATTGGATTTGCAGATAGACTGAAGCGTTTCCCAATATGCCTTCGTGTGTTTCTATCTCTGGCCTATTCCATGTGGTTTGGGAGCGTAATTTTTGAAGTATACTTGAAAGTGGTCACCATCAAATAGTTCGTCATCATAATACTATGGCAGCATGAAGGTAGCTACAACAGATTATCAAAACATTGACAAAAATTGTGTTTTCTTTTAAAGTATATTATTTTCTTTCCTTTCTCGCTGTTTTTCTCCAAAGTCTATGGTGGCTGTTAATGTTGCCATGTATAACACACTCGGCTGGTAACTGTTCCGTAAGATGGTCAAGATAAAATTGACTGACTGGAGTGCTGGTAAATGTTCTGAAAGACGAATACGATTGATTGATTGGAGTGCTGGTAAACTGTTAAGCAAGATGGGAACGATAAGATCAATTGATTGGAGTGTTGGTAACTGTTCAGTAAGATGGGCACGATGAGAGCGATTGATTGTAGTGCAGGATGATCAAGTTAAGATTGATTGACTGGAGTGCCTGGAAGATAGATTGTGTGCAGTGCTGATAACTGCTCAGTAAGATAGATAAGGCTGAATGTTTGGCGTACTGATAAATATTCTGTACGACAGATACGATTGACTGACTGGAGTGCTGGTAACTCTCCAGTAAGATGGTCAAGATAAAGTTGTGTGCAGTACTGGTAATTGTTCAGTAAGATGGCCAAAATAAGACTGTGCACAGTGCTGGTAAATGTCCAGTAGGATGGTCAAGATACAATTTATTGTGTGTAGTGCTGCTAACTGTCTAGTAGAAGGGTCAAGATTAAATTGATTGTGAGCATTGCTGGTAACAGCCCAGTAGCATGGTCAAGATAAAATAAGATTGTGTGCAGTACTGGTAACAGTCCAGTAGGATGGTCAAGGTAAAATTGTGAGCAGTGCAGGTAACTGTCCAGTAGGATGGTCAAGTAAAATTGATTGTGTTCAATGCTGACAACTGTTCAGTAGGAGGGTCAAGGATGGTGCTGGGAGGATTAGTATTGGTCAGTACACTTTGTGTATGGACACACGAAAGGCATACATGTAGTCTAATAAGGAGATTAATTTCGATGTGAGGAGTAATTATATCTAAGATGATGGAAACTCCTCCAAGATGATGTTATGCTGTGGGATATACTTGTTTTATATCAACAATGTACTTTTCTATTAAATCGTTCTCCTCCAGAAGACACGCAGCTATTCGGTCTAGTTCTTAAGGTAGAAGTGTTTTTAATCAATCTTTTGTAGTTAAACCTCGCCATTTTATTGCATTTGGTGTCAGACATAATACTGGAGATTATCCTGCATCAGGGAGAATCCAATTTCTATATTATGTAGACTTCCAAGCTATTTCGAAAGTTTTATATGACCATCGGATTCTTTCAGAAGGATAATGTATTTTTTAGTTCACTCGTTGTTCGGTTTAGAGTATGTGGATACAATTTGGGCTAGCGTTCTGTTGTCTGGGATTACGGAAATCAAATATAACACGGTCAAATTCTGAATCATCTTCACTTCACTAACACCTTCAAGTTTTATCAAATTTAGCCATGTAGTATCTAACTTGCATCTAACATTATATTTCTTTCCAATTTTCATCATTACTGTATTTTATCTCATGTATTCATGCACGTGTTTTCAATTCTATTTTCTCCATGATTAAAAAATGGTTCTTTTTAAAATACTATTTTTTTTCCCTCCGCGTACTAAGTTATTCCAATATATATATATATATATATATATATATATATATATATATATATATATATATATATATATATATATACAGAGAGAGAGAGACAGACAGAGAGACAGACAGACAGACAGACAGACAGAGAAAAGTGGACGGGGTGGATGCAAACATGACAAAGTACATTGTAGCAGGTCAGAGAAACTGACGAGGCGCTTTCGAGATTTACGTGTTCCTTTTTCAATCCGGACGACACATAACAGTTACAAAAACAAGAACGTAAACAAAATATCTATTTCCATTTTGTTTTGCTTTAGTGAAACCAAAATCAATGAATCTAAGAATAATAATAATTATACACTTAATTCAAACGTTACAAAGATTACTGAACAAGCTTCAAGAATATACATATCCGATCAAAACTTACTTGGGAAACGTTTTCTCGGAAATTTTTAGCACGTCAGTGAAATGGTATACAAATTAAGTTGGTAGCGTTTACCAAGTAAAGCTGAACAGCAACGCGCAACGTTCTGCTCGGTAAGCGACAGACATTAGTGATTATCAGTACAAATAAAGATTCACATAGAAATTTTTTTAAATTTTATCCAACAATAGCTTGCGTTGACTGTTGCGCCACAAACTACTGCCGAGACAGCTATTTGAGAACACCATGTTGTCCAAAGCTTTAGGATGCCTTTAACATGCAGACTGTATTGTACCGTTTGAAATAGTAATAATGGCATTTGTGTATTAAGTAACACTGTATACAACATACCATCCAGCCATGAAGCATGCATTGTCGCTGCTAAATGTATGTCCATGTACGTGGCCTTTATAAGTTTGCTATTTTTACAATAAATATTGATGAAGAATAGTTACTACATTAGAACAGTTTTTGTTCTTCCTTTGTCAAAATGAGCATTTCTGTAACATAAAAACTCAGTAAGGGGTAAGCAGTATTTGATAATTGTTCGCTAGTATGTCGGGGAATTTCAACTTGAAATATTAGAGTAATAAGTTCTAATGGAGGCTAGACAAAGAAAAAGTACTTCCGAGTTTTGTTTCTTCTATTTCCAGTATTATTATGAGAAAAGATTGGTAACAATTATCACTGTTCTTGTTAGCTGTACAAATTCTAACATGGGATTAGCAGGAAGCGTGTGTAGTATAGTGGGCCACTTTAGCGTCAAGGGGACCATAATGTTAAAAATGGGCATATCCACTTTGGCGTCAAGGGGAATTTAACATGGGGAAATTTAACAAAGAGTGAATGGGGAATTGAACATAGTGACTAGGGATTGGGACACTTAAGCGTCAAGAGGACTTTAATGTTAAAAAGTTGTGTATCAAAATTGGCGTCAATGGGAATTTAACATGGGTGGGCCACTTTGGCGTTAATGGGAATTGAAGATGGGAAATTTAACATGGAGTGAATGGTATATCCACTATAGTGACAATGGGACTTTAACATGGGGAATACAGGGCCGGCACTTTGGCGACAATGGGACTTTAACATGGAATTACAGGGCCACTTTAGCGTCAATGGGAATTAGCATTACAAGACCTCCTGGGCCACTTTGGCGTCAAAATTTATAGCGTCAGTGGGAATTAGCATCACAAGATCTCCCTGGGCCACTTTAGCGTCAATGGAAATCCCAGTCAAAATTGCGTCAAGGGGAATTTAACATGGGAAATTTAACATGGAGTGAATGGGGAATTGAACAAGCTGAACACGAACGCGAATCACATTTTTGATTTAGATTTTCCATGCGCCAAATAAGCCATCAGCCTACGAAACAGTGGCTGATTTTTTATAGTTGCTCTTTTTAGTACTGCTGATTGGCTGATGGCTTGTCTATAGAGAGCAGTTAGGTTTAATGAGTGTATTAAAGCGGGTGCTATTTATAGTAATGTGTGTGTAACACTTTGAACGAAGGACATTGATGTAAACGGGAAGCACGAACACGAATGACGTCATATTTGTGACGTCATGCGCATGCGCTATAAAATTTGGCGCATGGAAAATCTAAATGAAAAATGTGATTCGTGTTCGTGTTCGGTTCGACAAGAAGATCTAAAAGTGTCAGCATCAATGTCATTCATGAGAAGTGTAAGGACTGGGCGACATGTTAATGGAAGAAACAGCCCCAGTTCACGTGGCTGTTTGTGTATATGCGTTGGTTTCGTTTGGCTATTTAGCTCCCGAATGGCAGGAAATTAGAACTCCTTTTTCCAATTTTTTCGCTTATTGAACTCATGAGTTTTGTTTCATGGCCCCTTTATACTCGAAATCTCGAATTTAATATACTTTATGCAAAGGTTCGTGTATCTACTCTGCTTTAGAACGAAGAAATTGGTGAGTGTAAAATCCGAACACAAATTGTGGTTCTGAAAATAGCAACCCACGCAAACAGTAAGCGCGGAAAGAACCGGAACGTTCCTAGGGTAAGTTTTCTTTGACGGTCTGATGGTTAACTTTACCTCCTAGAGACGCTTGGACATTCATATATGAAAGACTTGGCAAACATCAAATATATACATAGATTTTAATTTTTAAACACTACACGAAACATTTTAAATTACACTCGGACAACAAAAATTATCGATTTAAAGATGATAAATATCGTCATATTTAAAGTATCCTAATATAACAATGATAGACGCATCTAGACCGATGAACCACACACACACACACACACACACACACACACACACACACAGAGAGAGAGACAGCCAGCCACACAAACAAACACACACACATATATATATATATATATATATATATATAGAGAGAGAGAGAGAGAGAGAGAGAGAGAGAGAGTCTTACCTATGATTAATTTGTCTTTGTTTTCTACTGTTTTCTGGCTTTGCTCAAAATGCAGATATATATTTAAATATCTGCATGAGACGTTATCCAGGTAGCAAACAAAATTGTTGAATATCTTCAACACTCTTTAAAGAGGATTTTACACAATGTCACGTGATTCCGACGAACTTTAAGTGTGTAATATCCTAATTGGACTGTCCTGAAGATTGATGCTGGCGATACGATTAACAAATAATGTGCACTCAACTTCAACGATTACAAATATACATTGCGTGTTTGAATCTAAACATATCTGATTCTAATACATATTTCAGTTTGAATTCTTCGTTATGTCCGCACTAAACATATATAAAAGTATTCGTATTAATTAAAAGCTGGTATTTTTTAAATATTCGTATTAGATTATTTTATAGTTGTATAAATTAGGTTTGAAAACAAACATACCTCTCAACAACAAAAAATCTTCCTAACTGACCCATGTATATTCTTCAAAATGGGTAATCCCGATCTAGAAAAGTATTAACTTGTACAGTGCATTCAGGACATTCTGCATACAAACATACACACAGATTAGAAAAATATATTTTTTTAAAAATCTAGTTTCTTTTGAAATGGAAGGTTGTGAGCACTAGTGTCGTCAGGTAGACACAAAAACACTTTAAGCAAGAAGAAATCTTGTTCATCTGCGTTTTGGAATGAAATTTCATGTTTCCTACGTGTTGTCACCGCTTAACCCAGGGTACACTGCAATATTTAGTAAAAACTTTAACTCCCTAGCATTCTATATGTTTTCAGTTGTTTATAAAAAATAAATAAATTCTCCAAACCTTTTGTTGCTTCAGCTGAAAGAAGGAAATCAGTGACACACTTACCCTGTATTTCCTATTCATGCCACCTTATCAGCTTAAAAGATTATTGAACCTA
Source organism: Megalonaias nervosa (assembly GCA_016617855.1). Classification (NCBI taxonomy): domain Eukaryota; kingdom Metazoa; phylum Mollusca; class Bivalvia; order Unionida; family Unionidae; genus Megalonaias; species Megalonaias nervosa. The sequence goes on along the minus strand of JAECUM010004307.1, from coordinate 45,168 downwards.
TCTGCGATCAAAAGAACACTCATTGACTGTAGTTTCCATTGTTTGATTGAAGCCGAATCTACGTAAAAACTTTAAGCAATAATTGACTGGACAAATTGGTTAATCAACAACATTTGACCAATGTTCCACAAACAATAGTCGAGTGTAATCAACCAGGCATTCTAATTTTGTTTCCACCAAATTGCTTTCAGACTTCATTTTTATAAAGATCTTAGTCTTAATGATGAGTCAATTTTGACCTTTTTAAAGCAAAGATCCCCGGCTTTCTTAAAATATAAAAACTTTTAAAAATCGAAAAATCATTTTTTTTTTAATCCCGTGAAACAAAATATTTTAAATTCTTTCCTAAAAATAGTTTAAATAGAGTTCGGTGATTAGCACTCCTTTTTGAATATTACTCATGATTGACCTAGAATGGAATCGCTTGTAAAATACTGCGGCAGCAAATTTTTGTAAAATGATTTATTACAATTTATGATGAAGAGTTATTTTTATAAAAGAGTCTATGAGTATAATTTTGTAGGAATATATTGCCCTTCATGGACCTAAATACCTTAATGGCTTGTGAACATTGAAGCAATTACAGTTTGAATAATTCCCCCGAAACTTAGTACTAAGCTACAATTTAAGAAGATGGTGAGCAAATTGCAAGGTTAAGAACAATTTAGACATATTTTGCAGAGTTACTGCAGGGGTACTACTCTTCATTGATTCAGCACACACTCATTCGATGGAAAGTAGTAAATATATTGAGATAACTGACACATTATTTGTTTGCATTTTAAAATCCCATATAGAGATACAAAAAAATATTTCAAAAAAATTAATATCATTTGCCAGCACTAACTAAGATTATTTTAAAGATCTTTAAAATTATTACAATTATTATTGTTCTTATTAAAATCATTACAAGACCGCTCAGGCTGAATTAATTTCTTCTGGATGCAGCAAGGCATGGTTTCACTAAATAAATATTTGACTACAGAATATTGCCTCAACCATTAGCAGTACTATGAAATTATTATTGATTCTAATGTAGCTGCAGTTAGAAAATACTAGTATTTATTTTTGTTAAATATATATATATATATATTTGACTCGACACTATTGACTGAGGTATTGTCAAGAAAGTACAATTGCTTTAACTTATAATGTAGTTGAAGATAATATAATTTTGCATTACATGTTAATGTTTCACTCTTATATTTCAAAATATACTGCACACATTCAAACATCAGAAAGGATATTGAAACATCTGATTGGAAGTCTTAGGAGTATAAATGCTACACTTGTTTTGAAGATCAACAAACCTGATTAAATGAATTTCTACTGGAGACTACTGCAGCAAAATTGAAATCTGGTTGTCCCGTTCTCTATAAACCATGTAGTCTGCAAGGACGCTGGTCATTATTGCCGTGTCTGTGACAAAGTTCTGTGTTGCAAACTTATATGGTTTTTATGTTAAATCAGTGCACAAGAAATACAAATAGCTTACGAAAGATCAGATTTTATTTAATATTTCAATGTGCGATAATTGAATTGCACACCTTATTGTGCTTATAGAGGAAGGCGAAAAAAATTTAATTCAGTGCTACTACTTTATGGTATTAAACTAAGTAACAGAAATAAGCAAACCCAACAAGTTTTGTAAATCAATAAATTTTAATTCGCTGTTATAATTATGCAAATTTAAGAGGAACGTAAAGTGTCGTGAATTAAATCCCAAATAATCCTAAAAGTTCTATCACAAGTCCAAAGTAAAGAGTGCTCCGAATGAATTCCAATAATCCTGAATGTGGTGATGTACCAATAATCTTGATGTATCACAATGAAATCATCCAGAATATCTTTGAATGAATTAACAACACTCCCAAAATAGTGTTAATCCAGTCAATGAACACTTTCTAATTCCAATGAATAATCAAAATAATTCCAATGAATAATTTAAATAAATATTTCCTCCCAAATTATAATCTGAAAACAACTAAAAGTGATTCGTTAGACTGGTATTAAAATCGGAAATAATTTTGTTTATCAGAACCTTATAGAAGAACCTACGACGCACTAAGATGACCCTGATGTGGATCATCATTTTTCCATCAAATTTATGAACAAAAAAGTTCGCTTTCAGAAAATGCAAAACTGAGACAGAAAGTAAGTCCTTGCACTTAAATTCAAGTAAACATCACGAAATAAATCAAGTAGACTATAGAATTTCTCAGGGATAAACGAAGGTCTTCCACTCAAATCCAAGTAAGCATGCTGTTTACATATGACCATTATGTAATGCGTTGATTACATATGACCCTTACAATCTGTAATCATGGACAAAAGTTAAACACACAATATATATATATATATAAACATAACATTCAGCAAATAATACAGTTTGATACCACAGACATGTACCAAGCAAGTATTGAGACCCAGCACATGACGAAAGTAATCTGAATTTAAAATATCAAAAATATGGAATAAGGATGGATGAAGAGGTAAACAGTATACCAAACAAAGTCAAGAAATACTTTTTCAGAAAGGATTTCATATAGATCTTCATGAAAGAATGAGCAGAGATAAGAGTTGTAAGAGCTTTTGTTGATAGCTTTAGATTCATGTGACAATCTAAAGAGTGGATGCCTCCAAATTTCAGTGATAAAAAGTTCACGTATGCATTGAAATAGTTTATTATTATCCAACCCAAACATATGACGGAAATAATGAGTAGATTGTTTAAGTTGTTTTGAAGCATCTATAACACCAATATTAACGTTTCATCCATTAAATATCGGTTCAAATATATCAAGAACGTTTACAAGTACATTGAAACACTTGGTGATCTACACGATTGTTACGTGAAAGAATGATACACAGATGATATGTGACATTTTGGAGCAATGTACGAAAGCCGGTGCGAAACATTACTAACTAGACCGTTTATTGTCACAATGGTCCAGAATTAGCACGTGACGGAAGTTTAAAGATATGAGTAGAACCTGAACTTTTAGACCGACTATGACATATCCCTGTTTTTTGATAGTGGTGATATAAGAGGTGAAATTAGCATGATACCATACATATCCGCTGAAGCAACTAATGAATACTACCTGCACAAAAAGGGTCCAAACAACCTTATCCTTCTATTGCATGAAACGTTAACACAATTCGGGGACCGGGATGTACAGAGACCTGGCTTCACAGTTGTATGTAGACAACGTCTTGTTATATTATTCTTCAGCGTTGGTGATTTTCTTGCTTTTTACAGGTGCTGTGATCTCGTGACCGCTAAGACGGAACAGCTTTGATTATTGACTAAATTAACAAGATAGTTAAACCAGGTACTCCATCGCCTATGAAATAATAGATCGCACAGTGTAAACGTCCCTGTTTGGATGGAGTTCAACGTGTATTATGTAACTGCTGCATTTTCTGATGTTGTGTTTTGTAATGTCTCGGACAATTGATAGTCTTCTTCTTTTTCTTTAATGAGATCAGACTACTAATTCATTTCCCATAGAACCTAATGTTAATATATAAACATATAAAATTAATTTCATCATTTGATTGTCATACAAATCTACATGCTTCCATTCACATGGAGCTAGAGAATGTTTGTTTTAGTCTCGACAAACGGGTGTTTCTCAGCAGTTTCATGCGCCTCTTGCTTCTAAACAGGGTACTCCCTGGGCTGCATCTAATAACACGGCATCACACCACGAGTTCATAAGCTATGTTGGCAGTGAGAAATTATATACAGCATATCAAAATGAAAATAAATATTTTTATTGTCAACTGTCGTACATAAATTAAAGTCTATGAGATGTAAGATGGAGACTTTTTTTATCGATTAAGAAGCCAATGGGTGCATTTCAAAATATTTAGTACTCTATTTTAATTCCCCTACCAGCAGACTGGATCTCTGACTAAAATAATTAGTACCATAAAGATCTGACATTTTTACATTCCAGTCTATATTTTCCAGCTTGCCTACCACATTTAAAGTTATGTGGCTATTTTAGCTTTTGTGAAGTTACTTTCTATGTTAGTGTCAATTTTCAGAGTCACTTTGATTGTGTGTTCGCTTGCTACTATTTTATTTTACAAGGAATCGTATACGATAGATTTGTAAAGATCTGAATCTTGAAGATGGTGCATTGTAATGCATCTTTTAATGTTACTATAATACTGAAAAATATTTTGAAATGTATCTGCTTAGATAAATAAATGTTTATTTCAAGACACGTCCAATGTGTGGAATAGATATAAAGAAAACTGATTACAGAAATACTTGTCGTCATTGCAAACTTTGTCAAAGGTATTACCTGAATAAGTGGAGAGGAACAAATCAGTATGTTTGAACCCCAAACATATTCGGTGTCTACTTTCTGTTATTCTCTAACACGATCAAATTTATTAACTCAGCAAAAGCATAATTTTGGCATTTAGTTCAGTGTACAAATACTTGTAGGTGCCTTACTGCACTGATTGAATGTACTTGGCTCAAAGCCAGTATATTAATTGCAACTAGTCAACAAGAATTAGAGCCTGAATGTGGATAAACTGATATCTAGGGGAAACATACTTTCTTCACCGTCCGATAAGTTATCGTGTTGAACAGGATTTTACCCTATCAAAATGTCTAGTACATGTGTATTTGTGATTGTACGTTACGAATTATATCCAGATTCAACTGCCTCCTCTGCAACTTTTATATGGGAACTTGAAATATCAACCACTCTTGCTATTCAACGGGCAAAAGCCAAATTTACCGGAAAAGCGTAATGCAAAAATACGTTTCAAGCTTGCGATCACCTTCTTAATGATGGGCCTGACATACTGATGCAATGTTCAACCCTTGTTTCATACAATGCTTCGATTGAAAACACATTCAGTCATATATGCATTCGTATCTGTTACATTTTTATCACAATCTTGCACTTTATCCATTATCTTTCCTTGCAATAAATATGGTAAATATTTAGTTTCCTCCTGACTGTTTGCATCTTTGGGTGTTGCACGCATCTATTTAAGCCAGCGTTTTGTTTATGGACTAGGATGGATATATACATTTCAGACCGATTTTCATACGTTATTTGTTTTGTTTTGTTTGTTTGTTTTTTTTGTAATTTTCCCATAGCTGCTTATGATGCCATTCTTTTACAAATGGGTATAGCATCAAGCTATTTAGCAAATCTTACTCTCTAAGTGAAGGTTCAAACCTTTCAGCCCTATTTTCCCTTCCTTCATATTTTGAGATATGGACATGTGCCATTTTGTCCATTTACACGTGCATAATAAGAACTTGATCTCTTGTTAGCTTAACATACCATTTTGTTTTGCATTTCTGGGTTTGCCCATGGTCCCTCTTGGAATACCATCAGAAGTTCCATGGGAAATGTTTTAATACTGCAGGTTGTGTAATATTTCCGATATGACTATTGATCACTATACCGCTAGTTTATTCCACAGAAAAGGCCACCACCTTCCTTTGTTTAAATAAAACTGAATATTGTCTTATACGAAAGTAGTCACCTAAGTAACTTTCCTTTATTTGTCAGAAGTACTTCATCACATTACTGCCCAGACAAAGTTCTGATTAGTATTGCTGTTTAACCAAATTGCATAAACAACAAGGCTCATGGTTAATATAGGCCTTGGGCTTTTGTGTCGAGAATAGAACCAGACGAATTTCATCTGATCAATCATCTTTCATATTCAAGAGATTTCGTTGTTTCAGTTAATGAGAAGATTCCATGAAAATTTTCTTGTACATAAGTTGTTATAAATATAATAAAACAATTATGTAGGGGATGCTATATGCCAGATGAAAGTGTCTTAATATTACAGTCCATCATGATGTTTATGAGTTTCTTTTTTACCTGGGCTGGGAATGAACTGCTCATTTCGCTATCAGATATTTGAAGAACTTAGTACTTCTTCAGAATGGATCTGGAAGATCAAATTTAGTTGCACTGTTGTAGTTTATACTTTGGATAATGTCATCTGCTTTGAACACAGCGAAATCAGCTGTAAAAAGTATCCTAACGCGTTTTGCAACATGTGCAACATAATTAGAATTCATATTGCTACGGAAGATTCTTATACAACAAGCATAAAACTGACCTGTTTGACATATTCTCTTGCAACATGTCTTTACTGTCCTTCTTGCCTGTAGAAAAGACCACCAAACGTTAGGCTCTCTTGCACACATTCATTTCCAAACGGTCGTGCTTCTTCTCGTAACTCTGATACATATTTGTTTCAAATAATATTTTTGTTCCAAACCATATATGTACATACCTGCAGCAACTTTTTGGAAAACGCTGTATAATGTTTACAGGTTTCCAAGTTCAAGCAACTCTGCCCTCAAGCAAGGCCAGCCCAACCCCTATACATTTATATCTGCAACTAGAGACCTTTCTAATGCACTTACTCAAATTGCAAGCAGCATGTCGCTAGAGGAACTGAAGAACATACCACAGAGTATAGGAAGATTTTGACAAATTTTCATTGAGTATTGTTTTTCTTGTACCTTCCATTTTCAATGTCACATTTTTGCCTGTTTACGGCTTCTCTGCACAAATCCAAATATTCTCCGAAAACGAATTTGAACTTATCTCTCTGCCATTTCTTATGTTCCTAAATTGCTTCCTTTCTGGTTTACAAAATTAGTATAGGTGTTATATCACTGAAAGTGTGGCCAGGGGAGGAGAACTTCTCCTCCCCTGGCCACACTTTCAGTGATATAACACTTATTGCAATTGCTAACAATCCCAACTGGAGTTCCGAAACCAGGAAAGAAAAGGAATCTTACTGGATACGCCGCCTTAGAACATTGAAACCAAGCGGTTTAAACCAAGAAGACTAGAAAAAAGACAGCCATGCACAAATAAAACTATCTTTTGCAGCCGACACATTTTACTTTTGAAAAATTCTCTAAATTTGCTTAATAGCCTACAATTACTACTATAACAATGAAATATCCGGGATGTAATTTGCGCTTACATAAATGTACACAAAATCCTAGATGTCGTTATGGCTCATCGTTTCTAGATTAATACAAATAATTTCCAGTATCCGCAACAAGTTGATATAAACTAGTTGAAACATAATACATTTGGAGGTTTAATTCCTGTAGAAACAGCCATGTAAAGTTTTGCAAACACTACGGTTTCTCTGTTTTATTTGTTTGTCTTGTCTATGTTTTGTATATGCTTTTGAAAAAGACTCATTAAGAGTCGAAAGCGCTCAGGCTAGTTAGATACTAGTTTTGTACTGTTCGTTGTCAGTTTATTGCATTTATCTTAATCAATCCCTGACATACGTGATCCCTTGCTGGATCTAGTGCACTTGAAAGGACTGTTATTCGCCATATGATTTGTATTCTTTATATATATATATATATATATATATATATATATATATATATATATATATATATATATATACCTCCTGCCTATTTCCATCTATGTATATACAAACAGATATGGAAATACATTTTCTCTGAATGAATTTATAGACACGCTTTATGAACTGTATGGTTCAAAATATATACAAGATAATGATGTATCTGTTAAATAGAATAAGTTAAGGAGAACATGATAGGGACATATCGAATTACTAAAGAAACTATAATAATAATAATAATAATAATAATAATAATAATAATAATAATAAATAGTCCTATCAGCTTGGTAATAATATTAGATACTATCAAAACTCTAGCTATTGCCCGTCATAGGACGGGAGTGATAAAAGATAGTTCCAAGATAAGAATTTAAAAACTGTTTAAAAATATAAAAATTTGAGATGAGCGAGTTGAGAAGAAAGCTTGAACATAAAAATAACAAAAGTGAAACAAAAATTGGTATGCCACCGCAGGTTTCGAACCTGTGATCTCTTTTTGGCAGCTGTGAGACACAGAAAGACAAATTTGGGTGTTTATGCTGTTCTGTTTTGAAAACATCGTTTTCTATTTTGAAATGTTGAAATGTTAATCGTTTCACAAACTTTTAATTTAGCCGTTCCAAATATATCAGTTGTCAAGTAAAGAAATAGACTGAGTCATAATTATTATCTGTTTTCTTCCTTTCTGACGTCGACTGGAGTAATTGAATGTTTATGATCGTCCTTATAGCACTAAATTATATATGGTAAATCGTCAGCTCATCTTCTGGTTTTATTATGTTTAAGAGTATCCATGTTTCAAGTGTTCGGAGTTCCGTTCAAGGTTTCCGATATAAAAGTAGTGTAAATTTGAAGAATATTAATTGTTTCACTTTTTTAGCCAAAGCTTTATTGTGTTTTAAAATCTTTCTCTCACTAAACTGTGTCTGTTCAGACTGTCGCTCGTAGAAGATTTTCTTGTAAACATTGTGTATATAATATCCTGTTCTCGCTTTACTTTTTCATTGTATGTCTACTTTTCGAGAATATATCTCTCACTGTCAAGATGCATTTGTATCCTCTTTGCAGTTTTTATATGCTTGCATGTCATTAATGTCTGACTGCCACTTATGACTAGCATAGATCCTCCGGTTGTGAAATCTTTTTCTCGCTTGACTGTGTAACGTGTAAATAAATTGTTCAGTTATCCATTCTTTCAATCCATATTTCGTTTCATTGTGTTGCCTTTGATTAATTAATAATAGTTTGAAAATATTCTTCGCTCCATTGCTCTCTTTTTCTAGACTACTAAAGCTATTGCGTCATGTCCAAGAATACTATTATTTTACAAGTTTAATCCGATTTAAAACGTACCAATCATTTAATGTAACAAGGACATGGTATATTAAACTACATCTCGAAACACAGAAGAGTTTACAAAATTCATAACATTGTGCCAGTTTTATATGATATTATATTTTCTTAAGTTTTCAAATTATTTTCTGTCCTCTGTGCTAGTTCAGTATCTGTACCGATCCATAATTGTCTTCATAGTCCAAATGGTCATGTAATTTTTACTTTACTTGCAATCAAAAAATAAGTGTGTTGTCCAGTAAGTTCGAGGGCGCGAAGAGGGGTTAAATCAAAATTTAGCATGTGGTCCATGGGCTCTAGGGTACGTTTGTTTCGAGAAAATATGAGTGTTTTAAAAACATGTAGAGTAGTTTAGGAATATATAATGCTGTAATTAGAGATTATTGGTGTGTTCATTTAATTATTTATTGCGCGGGAAAACCCACTCATAAAGTTGTTTTAATAGTTTTAAAACAGTCTGTGTTCCAGTATTCTCTATTTCTAAACTTCAAAGGCCATTGTGACATGTCCACGAATACTATTTTGTACAAGTTTAATCCGAGTCAAAACTCGCCAATCATTTAATATAACAAGGACATGGATTTGAGCAACAACTATGGCAATAAACTTTTTGTTATCTGTCCCAAATATCTGATTTCGTGCAGTATGCATAATATTCAGAACAATGAATGCTATGGAGTCCTTTTTAATATAGAATGCCACAGTGTGATACCTACACGTACGACACTTCTAAAACAAACCGGTGTCGATATAGGTTTGTCTTCAGCGAAATCTCAGTAGACTCTATAATATCAACCCACATTATAAATTTCTTCATCAGAGGATTGTATAGCTAACTGATATTCAATATTTGTATTATATTTTGTCTTAATTTCAGTTTGATCTCTCTATATGACTTTACTGTTAATTGGGTATGGTAACGACAGGGGACTAAAAGTTACTATATAAAAGTTACGGAGAAAGCAGTTGATTCCGGATACGTTTGAAATGTGCAATCACAACTTTACACGTATACTAGTAATTATAGTAGAGTAAAATCCATATCAGACGAAACAAAACGTGTCTCCCCTAGATCTCAGTATATTCACATTTCTGACCAGAATAATATTGTAATATTAGCATTTGCTAAGTTGGTTTGGTCTGAATATTTGCTTTTGTTATTTCAGCATTAGAAACGTAACTTTTGTGACGTTATAAAGTTAACATTCAAGTATGTTAGCAAATTTGTAATAGTACTTCATTATTGCGTCACAATCCACCCATAAATGTATAGTGTAGGCAAATATTTTTTTCGATCTGGTCATACTGTGGAGGGAGAGAGATGACAAGTAATAAAAATTGAAGTAAAGGTTAGATTTTGATCCATAGATAGGAAAAGAAAGGAAATCCAGAGCTAATATACAACTTGTTTCACCTAGTGCAGCCATCTCTCGTTTTCGAATACTGATACATTTCAGTACCCCATTACCAAAGATGTGTTTGTATGTGTGTCTATCTATATATACTTTTTTAATGTAGTACCTAGCTCTCTATTTATTTTCATCCTGTTATTTTTATTATATATTCTGCATGTATTACAAATCTAAAGGAAACGTGTAACATGTCGACGTATGATGCGATATTGAAATGTATTCATGAAAGTTAAATATGTCCCAGATTTAAAGGGACATGCTGAAGAATATCACTACGAGGGTTCTCAATGTAATCATAAAAATACATGTGCAAAAATCTATGAGTTTTCGATTGCATCAATTAATAAGGCAATATATTAAATCGGGAGTTGGACTGTGAATCCCATGCATGTTTGTTGTCTTGCTTCTGTTATTCTCATGAAGGATTAAATTTATTTAGCATTTAGCGCAAGGTACAAATCCTTGTAGGTGTCTTTCTGCATTGATCAAGTACATTTGGCTCAAAGCCAATACATCGATTGCCACTAATCAATAAGAATTCCAGCCAGTATGTGAATATACTGTTATCAAGGGGAAACATTTTTATCCGTCCCATAAGGTATCTCGTTGAACAGGATTTTACTGTAGTATAATCACTTGTACACGTGTAGTTATTATTCAACATTTCAAAACATATCTAGATTCAACTGCCTTGTCTGCAACTTTTACATAGAAAATTTTAGTTTTCTTTTTTTTACCATATCCAATTTGCAGATTAAAGTATCGGTCATTCTTGCTGCCTAGCAGGCAAAATTCCAATAATTTTATCGTAAGAGGGTGATTTAAATGTTTCTTTCAAGCTTGCGGTCACCATGTCCCACTTTTGTCACTTTGGCATATTGATACAATCCTCAAGCCTTGTTTTATTCAATGCATCGCCTTAAAACACACTCTGTCATTATATCCATTCGCATGTTTCATTGCATCGGAATCCTGCACTTTATCCCATTATCATTCAATGCAGAAAATTCACATTCTTTCTGCTCCTGACTGTTTCAGTCTTTGGGAGTTGTATGCATCAATTTAGCTCAGCGTCTTGCTTGCAGAGTAGGGGGACTATGGGTGCAAGGGGAAATTTCTTTGCACAAATTTAATATCGCATTTTCCGGTCAAGTATTAAAAAATCATAAAAAATAAAATGCACAAGTGAGGTCAAAAAGGTCCATACTTTTGGATAGCTATGTTAAAGCAAAGCATAAGAATATTATTAATTTGACCAATGCAAATACAAAACACGATTCAAACACCTAATACAAATAATTAATCCTATCTCAAATTATTCAGAAAATGCCCTGTGATAAGAAAAGAGTGGGGGTAATTTTATTTAAATAATTCATGCTATCATCAACTTCTCGTGGATATTGTGCATTATGACGTCTGTTCATAGAAATTGGCTGATTACTAGATTTCAGAAATATCTTCCCAACACCGAATCCCAATAATCAATCAAAATAATTTTTACAAAAATCAAACAAAGCTATAAACGGAGATGTCAATACAAATATCACATGGGGCATCGGGTGGCCGAGTGGTCTAAAGCGCTTGCCTTTACCAATGGCTGCCATTTCTTATCTCTCCGCTCGGGTTCTTGCCTCGGGATCGGAAATGTGGATACTCGAGAAAGCTTGCCAGTAGTTTCCCGTGGGAAAGTGGTTCTTACTGGGCTTTTCGTGGTTCTTCCTCCACCAGTTCTAACGGTCGCCATATATAGGCTATCTTAAGCTGAAAAATGGCGTTTATCCCAAAACAAACATCACGTACTCTAGGTTGTTTTATTATTATTATTATTATTATTATTATTATTATTATTATTATTATTATTATTAAGATAAGATTTTATATAGGATAGGATTTTCACCACCTCCTATTCCACACAGCCCTTTCCGGGAATGCATTTAGTATTTTACAATATCGGTGCTATATGGTCACAATCACGAAACTTGATACTAAATACAATTATTCTTCCTCGATCGGTGTAGACTGAGTTCAGGTTACGTGGATAGCACTAAGGAAAATGTGAACTTTGACGCACCCTCTCCTCCTCCTATGTTTGCATTCGGGACCTGAACTCTTCTTTATTATCTATTCATTCTCTTGAAAAATCATGCCAAATATGATCACCACCGACCCCCACCCCTTTAAATGAGTGACGGAAGGATATTTGAAATAACAATTTATTCTCAAAAGTGTGGACGTTAAGCAAGTACTTTAGTGTCATTATGTCGAATTGGCGCTACTAATTCGGTTGAATAAATTTGGATACATCCTCTTCAGGGCCATTTTATTTCATCCTATCAAACATTAGGCAAACCTTACTCGATCGAAGCTGTTAGCTGTGGGACTCAACCATCGATCGATCTCAAAGAGCGCCATTTCAATCTATAGACACTCTTTACCGTATTGTCCCTGGATGAGTCATGAATCCCTTTTATCCAAACTTGTCATTTATCCGCATTTTCGGCAATTTGTATGTGCGATCTTTGCGATTGATGCTTTGTAAGAAAATCTTAAACTATTGTGGAAAGGATCATTACCGATTTTCAAAATCGTTGTGGTGTAATGAATCAATAGAATCGCTACGTGTACAATAAATATCTAGTATCAATTAGTTACCATTACTTTTTAAATTGACATGTAAACGATGGAAGAATTGACAATACTTAGTAAACGTTTACTAAGAATTAGTAACTATTAATTTTTTTAAATGACAATACCCAAATGGAGGAGAGGGCGGGAGGAATCAACTTGATATATACCTGGACATCAATTATTGAGTAAAGTTTAACGCTCCAAATCTTTAAAAAGAGACGGACCACAAGTGCAGTTTATATACAGCTCCGTCTTTTGCCAAAAGTAGATTTAAACTGGAAATCTGCAAAGAAACAACCTTTTTGGTGTCTTTACAGACCTTTCTTAATATCAGGTAAATTCCAAGACAAATAATATCAGGTCAATTACAAGACACAAATAATATCAGGTAAATTACAAGAAAAATAATATCAGGTAAATTACAAGACACAAATACCCAAGTGATATCTATTGATATGAATTTTTAGATACATTGTATAATCAAAATTATTACTTCATAATTCAATAACAATAATTAATTATTTCACGATGCAAACATGGTGACACAAGGTTACACCAATTGCGAAGTAATTTCCTGCATTGATAAAGAAGTACGACCTTGTTTTCTTTTTAAAAAATATTCAGGTGCTTCTGGTTCCCAGGATTTTAAAACCTGGAGGGGAAGTCTTCTGAATGTTTTCTTTCTTTTCGAGTGTTAAGTAACTAATGTACAATTCCTACCCCGACGTCCGACCAACAGTTTGCCGCTAATGTTTTCAGTTTGTTCGTTTTGCTAGAATGTACTATTTACTTCATGTGTTATATTATCTGATATTGACTAGATTCCGTCTGAGCTGTCGCCAATAGAGAAAAAGTCTATATTACGCAAATGATGTTGAATGTGGGATTTTAAGTTTATTCTCAATTTTAAATTGTTTCCTGAGGAAGTTAGTGTTTTTCAGTTGATTTTGAAACTAAATTGTTCCTGCACTTTGAGATGTCGGAGTAGTAGTAGTAGTAGTAGTAGTAGTAGTAGTAGTAGTAGTTGTGTATGTATTGCCGAGTAATGGAGTCCGATATTGTATATTATACCTTGCCATTACAAATTGCCTTCCCTTAAACAATAAATACAAACGATACCGTCTTCTGCGACTAATAACTCTTCGTTTCATTTGGGACAGGATATCACAACTAGCATTAAAAAGGGCTTAATATAAACGACAAACGTCAATTTATAACAAAAGAGCATTGTTCCGCACTTTGCACAAATCAAGGTTAACACATATTGCCATGTACATAAAATTACTCAACAGTATCAGGCACTAATAGTTCCTGTGTTTACATAATCTATATAGAAGTCCATTATGTTTGACTACCATATCAGTAGATGTTATCGTTGGTCACCAGTTTTCATTGTCTCTTTGCGTATTTCTCTATATCTCTTTTTTTTTGGGGGGGGGGGACTGCAAATTTTATCTCTTGGTCTCCGATTACCATAGGATTTCAGCAGAATTAAATATTTAATGGTCTACAAAATTTGTTCTTTGTATTCTTTTTACTGACTGTTCTAATGCAAGATAATCAATATTTATTTAAAACAAACATCGACATATAATTTAAAATAAAATATAATTTGAGGGAATTTAGTAGAGGACTGGAAGATCGCTCGTTACAAAGAAATTCTAACATTAAATCTACTGACTTAATGTGGATACATGAGATAAATATGTAAATATAATATTTATCAATACTAGTGTGTATCATTATCAGATAGATATGTAAATACAATATTGATCAATACTATTGTGTATCATTATCAGATAGATATGTAAATACAATATTGATCAATACTAGTGTGTATCATTATCAGATAGAAATGTAAATACAATATTGATCAGCACTGATGTGTATCATTATCAGATGGAAATGTAAATACAATATTGATCAACACTAATGTGTATCATTATCAGATAGAAATGTAAATACAATGTTGATCAGTACTAGTGTGTATCATTATTAGATAGAAATTTCAATATAATAATAATCCAGACTAGTATTATCGTTGTTTGCGAAGATAATATAATAGCAAGGATAGATGGAAAACGGGATATTTGCGATCTCTGAAAATTAATGTGAAAATTATTTGAATAATTAGCTGAAGCCTTTATATAGTACCGTTGTGCCCTCTACATCAGAATGATTTCTTGACCTGCTTTTAAATAAATTTTACTGATGGATATTAGTGTTGTGGGTTTAACAAAATATTTCACCAAAAGACCCATCGCTCGACGCGAAGCTACTAGCAAGCTTTCTCACATACCCACATTGGCCGAAATCAAGAGTGGAATCCCCCGCGGACTGAGGTGAGATGACAGTGATCTGTAAAGGCGACCCCTTTAGATCCCAAACCTCCAGATGTCGCTGTGTAAAATCTAACAACCCGTCTCAACCCCAATCCTCCAAAATAAACAACGTGCTTATCATGCATAGATCTCACTATAGGTAACTACCCCACAACAGATCCGATGCCGGGGGAGGGGGGGGGAGAATCAAAACAAATCATTCAAGCAATGTTACAGTTTAGCGTTCGACTAAATGTCTGGTTTTACAAATAGTAAAGCATGCTAGAAATATTGGCCGTATGAATGGAGGGTTTATTTACCATGCGTTTTATATATATATATATATATATATATATATATATATATATATATATATATATATATATATATATATATATCCCGACGACAACCCTCTGCAGTCAATGTTCTAGTGGAGTCCCCAGTGCTAATGTGTAATAAAAGCAGACGCACATCCAGGGGCAACCGCAGAATTATTTGGGGGGGGGTGCGAACATTTAGTGGTCAGGTATTAATTTTTACGAATGTAGGCCAAAACATGTTTAGATGTGAAATTCGGGAGAGGGGGCACAATTTCCCCTATGTGCAAGCGCCCATGCACACATCAGATCGTTTATGTACAGTTGATATTTGCTAATCGAAACAATCTGTAATCCATTATCAGATCTAGACATTTTCTATCGAACGTAATACCCCTATCTTGACTTTCGCATGTAAGATGTGGGCCCAAAAATCACCGGTTTTGGATAACAGTTATAACAGATAGACAGGACAGATAAACATTATGGTGAATTTCAGTATAGTGTAGAACTGAAATATTTGCAATTAAAGAGTGAATTACAGACACGTAAGCTCAATATTTTAAGACAATTATTTGAGAGATTTTAGAGTAAGGGAAAACATTATTTTTGAGGAATTAACGTTGTACAAGTTTAGTTAAGCTATTGTTGTGATTATATTCAGACCAATAAGGGTTCCATTTTTGTGGGGTATGGGTACGTTCAAAAGAACCTCAAAATTCAAATTTGTACTCGGGGGCATTATCAGCGCAATATACATAAATAAAAAGTATCTCTTTTGCTTGCAGCAGCGATTCATTTGGGAGAATGTCTTGCGATCAAATCCACTTATAGGAGGTCGTATCAAAAAGCATTTATTCAGCTGATGTAAATATCTATTTA
Source organism: Megalonaias nervosa (assembly GCA_016617855.1). Classification (NCBI taxonomy): domain Eukaryota; kingdom Metazoa; phylum Mollusca; class Bivalvia; order Unionida; family Unionidae; genus Megalonaias; species Megalonaias nervosa. The sequence continues at coordinate 28,851 of JAECUM010004307.1, read as the reverse complement.
AAACACAGTTACGATACATTGTTTTAATTCTCCCTACTAGAGCATTTGCATATCATACCTGACGATTTGCAAGATTTTGCATAGCGATGGATCTGAGTCTTAAGTTAGGAACATCTGGGTCAGGTTAGAAGTAAACGAAACGCATACTTTTCTCTGGATTTGCCTCTTAGGCAATAAGTCATCCACAGAAAGTTACGGACAAAGCTTGGGTTAATTTAATAAAATGTATCGTTAATCTACACTGTAACAATGAGAGAGAGAGAGAGAGAGAGAGAGAGAGAGAGAGAGAGAGAGAGAGAGAGAGAGGCGGAAGGAGCACAAAGACAAACCGATAGACAATATGAAAGTCAGGGAAGAGAACTACATAGCTCCTGCTTCTGGTGTACATACTTTTTTTCTTTTTGCTTTCGCTTGTGTGTGTGTGTGTGTGTGTGTGTGTGTGTGTGTGAGAGAGAGAGAGAGAGAGAAAGAGAGAGAGAGAGAGAGAGAGCTTTAAAAGACAGTAAACGGAAGAGAATACCATTTCACCATCTCTATTTGAATTTGTATAAACCTTTGTGAGAAAATGTCAACCTATGCTGCCTGCAACACAGCAGCGAGTACGCCATTGCTAGTACCTTCTAATTTACCTTAGCTGCTGACAAGTACACCAGACAGCAGGGGCTACAAATATACCAGACAACAGTGGACTGAAAAATAACGCATAACCGAAACCTTATCAAGCACTTTATAAATTCCAGAACCAATGTTTGCATGTGATTCAGATACAGGGGCATTGTAATAAAAGGCCGTAGATTCAAAACATTGTTCTTCGATATAAAGGCTTTGTGGCTTACTTGTCGGACATTATAAAAGTGCGCCTAACATCGGACATTATAAACGAGTGTGCATACCATGCATTATAAATGAGTGTGCCTACCATCGGGCATTATCAATGAGTGTGTTCTCCATCGGGCATTATAAATATGTATGCCCTTCATCTTATGCTTTGTCTAACCCATAAAACACAATGCAAGTATCTTCATATAATGTAAGCTTCCAACATAGCATCTTAGCAAGTGCGATAAAGCAGCAATTTTTCGAGACAAATATGAATTACTTCATGAAACGAGGAATCAAACGATTCTAAGGCGTAATTGATCATACATTTTGTATGGAATTAAGTAATTATTTGTTGTTTTTTCTTAAAACGGTTTTAAAATCGTGCGAATGTTATTCAATATTTCAAGATTCTGGAGGATTTTGTAAAGTTTGTAAGATGTAGTTTCCAAGTGGTATGGACAGAAACGGGTAAAATGGGTATCTTTTTAGAACCATGATAAGGTTATATGTCACAAAATCAACCAACCAATCATTATTGCGGAAGCTGAGGAAGTTGAAGATTCTTTTCACACACGAAAACTCCCGGTTCGTTTGATTTGCAAACGATTCGTTGGATTATCTGATACAGATCTATATATGTTAACAATTTTCTCAAGAAAACCCCCTTCGTTTAACAAATTACTACTTTTGACTGCTACAATTGTAAAGAACTGGAAAGGCAAGCCAACGGGCAAATCAACAGTGGGAGATGATTGGGTGGCGCAATATTTAAAGTCGTCGGCTTTGTATTTTCTGTAATTCATTTTCATTACTCATTAGTTAGGAGCATAGGGACTACTGGTCGCAATATTTGGTTGTCCTTCTGTCAACATTGTTTTAATATCAGTAAACACAGTCTAAACAAAAGTAAAACCTGAACATACAAGATCACTAAATTCCATTTATGAAGTGTGTTACCGGGCGGACTTTACGGTTTCGTTTCTGTAAGGAGTCTTAAGCTATTAATTAATATGTGCCATACTACAACTTTTAACATATTTTATCAAAGTTTCGTTTCTGTAAGGAGTCTTAAGCTATTAATTAATATGTGCCATACTACAACTTTTAACATATTTTATCAAAGTACCAAAAATAAAATAAATGTGACACAGCCTGCAGTAAATTTCATTCTCACAAAAAATGTACACCAGTTAAACAGTGATATGACATCGTTCAGATGGAAACTCCAAGGTGAGTAGTAAACTGTGAATGTAATTTCCTATTTAGCGTGAGTGGTTTGAGAATAAAGATTTTGTTCTATCTATCTATCTATCTATCTATCTATCTATCTATCTATCTATCTATTTATCTATCTATGCAATGACGGTGGTGACATTTCTATTATTATTGTCGTCCTATGTATCACTATCTACATTCTTTCAGTGTTTAACGATACTGTCTAACTTCTCTGTACACAGTCGATTATTTAGTTCATTTAGAGTATAAATGTTCTTTGTTTTTCGTTTTCAGCCTTCGCCTGGACTTAGAGATGAATGATTCTGTAAGTACATCACTACTACTGCTACTACTACTACTACTACTACTACAGTTGATGTTGATGCAACTGCTGCTCCTACTGCTATTACTAGTACTACTGCCACTTGTGCCACTAACCCTAATACCAATACTGCTACTATTACTACTACCATTATCACCACTAATAAAACAACTTGTATGACTACCACAACTAATGCTGTATGTGCTACTAAAATAACTACTACTACTACCAGAACCACTGTTATTACTAATGCTACTGTTGTTGCTCTGCTACAACCACTACTAAAACCACTACTACTACTACTTCTATTATTAGACCAAATGCTGCAAGTGAGAAGCTGTTATTAAGAATTATTAACAATCTAAGATAGACTTCGTTGTCTTCTTCTTCCTATTATTATTATTATTATTATTATTATTATTATCATTATTATTATTACTTAGATACCAGTTCCTAGTATCACACCAACGAAGTGGGCAGCCTTGGAGCCTATGTGTTCCTATCAAAAGAAGGGCCTATCTTCTACTCTGGACGAGGACTCAGGCCTTGGAATGGATGCAGACCAGGTATACAGCTTGACAGTAAAAAATAAACGGGAATTCTACTCCATTGTCGAGAGAACGGAATACAGACATCACACACATTACTTGCACATTGTACTTACAAAGTCTTTAGCTTTTATTATTTTTTAAATCCGATTTAGCAGGGAATTAATTTTTTGAAAGTCATGAAATTTGATTTGACGCATGATCGTAGTACTTTTGATTAGCACGATATTTAGGATATTTTCTTTTTCAATCTAAAAGTAATGTTTGTAAACCGACAAACACATCTTTTAATCATTTCGAAATTTAGGCACAGTTTTCAACGTTTCAATATTAACTTAATACAAAATAAATTCCTAGTCAATATTTCCTCAAGAAGTAATAGAAACGTTGTAGAGATCCTTTTTGACTGAGTTTTTCGTTTTAATTAATACGACTTTACAGGCTCTAACTACTGCAACTACGAAAGAGTGTTCAGTTAATATTGTTTCAAATCGGAGCAAATTTTCCATGCAGGAGTTCACCCTGGCGACGATTCTGAATGACGGTATGCTTACCTGTGAAGAAAATATGGATGATTCCTTAATAGAGGTATGTATTATTTTCTCGTTAGATCATCACTGATTCTCTGTATAACCACACACACACTCACACACACACACACACACACAGACACACACACATATATATATATATATATATATATATATATATATATATATATATATATATATATATATGCTATATATATATATATATATATATATATGTGTGTGTGTGTGTGTGTGTGTGTGTGTGTGTGTGTGTGTGTGTGTCATTCTGCTTACAGATCTTTGTAGGAAATGTGGACATTAAAACTATAAGATAGTTAAATTGCATGTTTAAAAAAGAACGCACACAAAAAGTGCAACCATTTGTTATAAAGTATTCATAATTTTTACCATATGTAACTGTCTTCATTACTCCAATAATCTTGTACTTTATGATAAGTAAATAAGACAGGTCCCAGACAAAATGCGAATATGATTACGCTACGAGTGTTCCATGATAAATTGGCGAAACAAATTTGTCTGTTGTAGAAAATTAAAATTGATTCGGACGATATATTTTAGATATGTTGACATCTTATACCTTACACGTTGTATTTTTTTTTATCAGATCAGGACATTTAACTAAGTTGTGAATGTATTGCTAATAAAAATAGGGCAAGAAAGGCACGATGAGGTTCCTCCCACTAATTGCTGGGATCTTCGAAACAGAAATTGGCAGTATTATTTTACAAAGATAATGCAGTATGGTGATGATTTGTTAACTTTACTTTACCTGCTCTTTTGTTATTTGGAGTCTCATTTAAATTGGACTCAAGTTCCAATAATGAAGTACACATTCTGCATCAAAACTGTTCTTGCATCATTGCTACATTTAGTTTCAGAGGAGACGTCCATCCAAGAAATGCCTTCAAGTTTTTTCTACACGAAGACGCCTTTTTAACAACAAGCGTTCACGGTACGAAGATGAAAATGTTTCATCTGCGTCAAAAAGATTGAGGGGTGAGAGTTTCTCACAGATGTCAACATCTTGGACAACTTCGGCCAACGTAAGTTATACATTACTCTTTGTCTTTTCATACTTTTTGGTGAAAGATTCGAAAACACTTCGTTTACAAGTTTCTTTTTAAAATCATTAAATATATGTAAAGACGTCAGCATTAAACTCCTCATGTGAGTGGAGATTTGTTATTAATGTGCAATCAAAATACTTGCAATCATAAGTAATGAACCTTGTTTATGTTTGGCGTACTTTTGATTTTACAAAAAGTACCACGAGTACCCAGTTTTCCGAGCTGTATGGATACTGTTAGTGTCAGTATCGAAATAACGGTAATGTTGATTTCCATACTTAGAATCATATTCGATAAGTTCAATAAATCGTACGAGTGAATGTAGGAAATCGGGAAAGAGTCTTGCTTTTTTATGTGGTGGGGTCGTTGTTTCTCACATTGTGTCCATGTCGAGTTCAGTTTTCAAGCTATTGAATTTGTTGCTATTTATACCATGTAGAAAACATATACAAGATCAGCAAACTTTTGGATCCATATGAGGTAATTTCAAAGATAACCACGTTATCGGAAGCCGTATGCATGTATCATTTTTGCTGTAATCTGTCCTCCTACCGCCTGTGTAATATGATTTTTGTCCTTTAGGGTTCTCATTAACGACAGAAATAGGCGTACAGATCAACCGGAGATAACAACATCAAAGCCCAGTAGTTCTGATATTGTGATAATGAATTATATATATATATATATATATATATATATATATATATATATATATATATATATATATATATATATAGATATATATACCCACACACTGAAATAGAAATGGCAAATATTTGGAACGATAAATACGAATATATCATTGTCTCCTCCTTCATTTCAGTTATCTCCAAGTTTGGACCCTGCTTCTACAATCCTAGATGCAATGGATCGCATGACGTTTGAATGTGACCTTATCGCTGATGGGTCAAGGACGTATAGTCTTCCCACAGTACCCAGTAATCACAAGGACCTGAAATGTATAACTGCTGATACAGTAAGATCAAAGCTGGTTTGCATACTGTCCACAAAAATAGCAGTTTCTGGTCATTATAGAGGATACTGAGATTCACGTACATTGTTAACGATTGTTTACATTTCTGTCTCTTGGAAAGGAACTGACAATCTCATTTTGCATCCACGTCATCGTACTTAATCACAATAGTGATTGCTGTAAAATATTTCAGGTGATATATCCTTGCGAATTTGCATAAAATCAAATATGACAAGATGTTCGGGTGTTTATACTTAAGAAAATAGGCACTTTTTTAACAACACGTTTAACAATACGCTTAACATATTAATTAATACAAACACACTAAAGCCCAGTAATTTTTTTCCAGAAAAATAAAAGATTGGATATTGTCCAATTAATATTCAGCAAAAGAGTTGCGCATTGCTTGTACTAGCTTTAATGTTCTGTGTTGAGTGATATAGGTTTATTTATTTACAGATGGCTGCGGTTCTAACAGGCGACAGTGCTGGAGTTATTAAAAACTGTACCATCATTGACTGTAGATATCCCTACGAATTTGAAGGCGGACACATTAAGGTACGAGATTTGTGAAAAAATGAAGACGTTGTACTATAACATAGGACACTTAAAAAGGTAGACGTTGTATTGCAAGATAAGGCACTTAAAAAGGAAGACGTTGTACTATAACATAGGACACTTAAAAAGGTAGACGTTGTATTGTAAGATAAGGCACTTAAAAAGGAAGACGTTGTACTATAACATGGGACACTTAAAAAGGTAGACGTTGTATTGTAAGATAAGGCACTTAAAAAGGAAGACGTTGTACTATAACATAGGACACTTAAAAAGGTAGACGTTGTATTGTAAGATAAGGCACTTAAAAAGGAAGACGTTATACTATATCATAGGACACTTAAAAAGGTAGACGTTGTATTGTAAGATAAGGCACTTAAAAAGGAAGACGTTGTACTATAACATAGGACACTTAAAAAGGTAGACGTTGTATTGTAAGATAAGGCACTTAAAAAGGAAGACGTTGTACTATAACATAGGACACTTAAAAAGGTAGACGTTGTACTATAGCATAAATCACTTAAAGAGGAAGAAGTTGTACTAGAAGGGAAGACATTTAAAAAGGAAGACGTACCATAACGTAGGACACTTAAAACGGAAGACAGTGTACTATGACATAAGATACTTTAAACGGAAGACGTTGTACTATCACATAAGACGCTTAAACGGAAGACGTTGTACTATAACATAAGACACTTAAAAAGGAAGGCGTTGTACTATAACAGAAGACGCTTAAAACGGAAGACATTGTACTATAACATAAGACACTTAAAAAGGAAGACGTTGTACTATAGCATAAGACACTTAAAACGGAAGACGTTCTACTATAACATAAGACACTTAAAACGGAAGACATTGTACTCTAACGTAGGAAACTTAAAAGAAATATTAATGTTCTTGCTATTTTTTTCTTTATATTTTTTTAGGTACGAATATATATTAAATACCAAATCAGTATAATAATAATAAGAAGAAGAAGAAGAAGAAGAAGAAGAAGAAGAAGAAATCTCGAAGTGGTATTTTATGATATACATCGCATATACGCTTTTATTTTGACTATGTGGGAATTCGTAAACACAATATTTCCTTGCACGAATGAGCGGTATTTCTTGCCACAAAGGAAACTGGTTATTTATGAGTTCCCTTTCTTTCCTTACTTTTCTCTGTAGTTTCATGTTACTATATTGTTGTACATTTGATAGAACATGCATGATATTCATACCAGAGATAAACATTTTTCCATATTACCGAATCTTTTTCGCCATACTTTGTTTATATGTTTTGTTTTGTTTATAGGGCTTGTTTTGCCTTTCTCGTCGTTTTCACTAATTTAATACAGTATCCTTGCAGGGGGAAGTGAATTTATACACAAAAGAAATGATGCAACAGTTCCTGCATCAAACGTTAGAAGAGACGTGCGACAGCCAAAGGCGCATACTTATTTTTCACTGTGAATTTTCCTCAGAGAGACGGCCAAATATGTAAGTATAAATGTTGCATTTCTACCGTAAGAAAAAAAGTCATTAAAGTTTGCTTCACTGTGTTTCCATCCATTTACTGATTTGTGCGAAATTTAGTAATGATCCTACCAAAGTCCCAGTCCACGCGAATATTGCGCTACCGGAAAACATTTGCTAATTTGGTTTCTTCAATTTTAGGTTTCCTAATTTTCAATGTTTTCATACATTTTCCCACTTAATCCATCAGTAATTCCCCCACCCACATCCCCCCGGCCTCCTCCCCTTTCACTAATCTTTGAGCAGCCTGTGGTAGGAGGTTTCAGTAGTTCAAAATCTCCAAGGAGATCGAGTCTAGAGTTTGTGTCTCATGTGTTTGGGGTGAGGTTATTTTCGTCTAAATTGAAAAGTGTTTTCTTAAATTGAAATTAGATATTATCCTGCATACTGTACTGCCGATAATGAATCTCGTCAGGGTAGTTTATAAAAAAAAGAAAAGACGCGATCCTTCTTTCCTATCCCAGAGTTATTATATTTTCTAGACGTGTTTTGAAGAATATCTGAAATTAGAGAAAACTAAGTCGCACAAAAATGAACATAATTAAAACAAAGACATGCTAAGAAGTATTGAAAATATACGGACGGACTACATTTTAATTCTTGGCGGTTGCCTGATGCTCAGAGTAAATACATAATTTAGAACGATGTTTAAATGCTTCTGTCTCACGGGTAAATGAATAGTTCAGAGGAAACAGTACTTAGGCTTTTGGTTCTCGTGCATGCAGGAGTCTGCGTTTGAGTTACTTGTTCCTCTAGATTTTTATTGTTGGAGCCACTACCGACAGCTTTATACATCTATTCCCTTCAAGTACTGTGAAATGTGAAAACACGAATCAATTTAGTTGTTGTTGTTGTTGTTGTTGTTGTTGTTTTTCAGGGTAATTTGCATTTGGAGTGAAACAGGAGACCAGTTAGAACTCTGAATTACTAGGTTTCAACTTATTCTGCAAGTTGTTATACACAGTAGGCAAGAAAGATTACTTTTGTACCATATATCATTTGTCAATCAATTTTCAAAATATTTTAATTATTTACAAGCCAAAATGTCAATATAAATCATCTAAATGGCACTAAGCTTCTCTCAAACAGTTGTTGATGGACGATAGCTGCAAATATAATAAAGGCGAACACAAGGGAATTAGTTATCAATCCTCTTATGTCATATGATAACTTTGTATAACTCACAGAATAGTATGTTCTTAAAATTTAATTATTTTCAGAAATATAAAAACTGTACAAATTTAGTTGGAAACAGAATCATACAACCGATAGTTACTTTTACATTTTGTTTGCATATTTGATTTATGTTTGCAGGTATCGCTTCTTAAGAGAGCAGGACAGAATTCTGAATAAAGACAAATATCCACACCTTTGCTACCCAGAAGTTTACCTTTTAGAGGGAGGTTACAAGGTCTTCTACGAAACATACAAGGTAGGAATCAGGCAAAAACTAAACATTCGAAAGTAGAGTATTTTGGTCGAAATAAAACGATTCTATGATGAATAACCAATTAATGAATGAAAGTCATGGAATTGTAAACTCTACACATGTTAAGGCCAGGGTGTATAAAGTATATTTGAACATGATTTATTTAAAACAATTTGTAAGGCCTGGAAAGAGAAACAAAATTGGAAAACATTTTCACTCAAGCTTGTTTCAAAATTATTTGACATCGGTATTGTTACAAAAACAAATATTCCTCTTAGGGAAATTCCTAATTAGTGTATATTGTGTTTTGAAATGATATTGCATGTCAATATAACGAAATTAAATAGAAACCGTCAATTGCATATGGAGATTTTCAACTGAGCTGGTAACATAAAAACATTTACAAGTATTTTCCTGATTTAAACTAAATAAAATAAAAAAATATCAATAAGCACGAAAAACAAAAGCAGAGCAAAACAAAACAAACAATAAATATGTGACAGATAGTGGAAATGCCATAGTATCTAAGTGTAGTCGAGATTCACTTTAGTTACACTATTTATTTGATAATAAAGAGAAAAATAGTAAAATGAAAGTGAACCAAAGTATTTTTTATTTATTTTATTTATTCATTTATTTTTTCGGTATTTTGTTCTAGCATTACTGTGAACCGACGGACTACAAACCGATGTTGCACAAAGATCATACTGCTGAACTACGCCACTTCAAGGCCAAGTCTAAATCCTGGTCCGCCGGTGATTAAAAAAACAGCACCATCTTTGCCAGAAACTGGTCTTCTGAAATAATGGACCGATCCGTTATTTACGTGACCTAAATGGATTCGCCATGTATTCAAAAGGGATGAGACTAGGTGACAAACGTGAGACTAGTTTCTAATAATCCGTTTCCATCCGTGTGTGTGTGGTATCTGAGCAATGTTTGTGGCATCGCGGGCAACAGGGAATAATGACTTGCTGGGAACTTAAAATGGAATACTGGTCGTCGAGGCTACTGGAATGGAAGCTTTCAAGATAGTTTGGTTTGTCTTGATAAGGCTAGACTAGTCTTTGCTTGTAACTTTGCAATTGAGAATTCCAGGATGCAAGAGACATCTTGCAAGGCTTGTAATACGATTGGGCGTCGAGTGTCCATTAGGTAGACTTCATCCTTATTCCTGCTTCTTCCCCCCCCCCCCACAATCCTAGGAAAGTGCAGATGACTATGAGATGTCCGCTAAATCGAGTGGTTTAAAATCTAAAGAATGATGACGATAAAAGTTAAAATTCGAAGCAACTGGTTCCTATTAGTCACATGCAAACTAGTGACGTCATATTATTATATAGATATCTATACCAGAGAACTGCATTCTTTCTTCCTGCCGTCTTTTTCTAAACGTTAGGTGGGTGTGCGAAGTATATATGCATCAATTTCTTAACAGAATGGTTTTCGAAAAATGATCGTAATATCGGAATTTTCTCTTTTTTTATTCATTCATTCGATTATGCTGGGGTATGGATATTGACTTCCACGTTTCCTGTGGTGTGTTGAAATTGCTGTTTAAAGATGTGTGTATATTACTCGTTCCACTCAACCGAGCATGAATTATGCATACTATTAATTTCACGTGCTCTGAAAAAAGAAGTTTACTATAATCGGTGCAAGTCAGTTTCCCACTTTTTCCTGTATATTATTTCTCCTTAAAACCTTTCTAACATTCTTTATCTGCTGCGTTATATGCAAGTAAACAACCCGCAGTTACATTGGTAGAGGTCCTCTCTTTTATGTGAGTTTGGAAACAATTTAAATATTTTTCAAACATGTTAAAGAAACACTGATATATCCAGAAAGGTACATAAGATATATTTACTTCATATTAAATGTTGAATCGATTAAACAAAATCCATTGCAAATAAGCTGATATCAAAATCAAATTCAAGTTTCGTCAAAAGACTCCTCCAACATGATGATTTTCAAATATTTTTCTGACAGATTGATTAATAAGAACTGTTTACTTGCTATCATAATCGAATTTTGTAATTGTTATGTACAGACATATATTGCTTATTTATTTCAAGCTATTTTAGATGTATTAATAATAGAAAGAAAATCTGTATATTTATAATTATATAAATTATTCTTAATATGCCATACATTCTCGATGTATGTTTGCAAATTTATATGAATATAAACATATTTTAATCGGTGACGGCTGAAGATAGGAATTAAATTCTTGGATCTGGAGGCTATATCTTTCTTGTTCTATTTTTGAATACTTCAGACTTGCTTCTGAATTTGATCAACAAGAGTCTGCCTTGTGATGTTTATTCCATGTACCTGCACTCTATCTGTTCTTTCTTTCCGTCAGTTTGATCTTTATAACTATCTTTTTCTTTCCCACCAAATCGGAATGGCAAATGGCGAGTTAATGCTTCCAGATCATGATTACGAGGATCTGTAAAGAGCGGCCATGAACTATGGTTGGACTTTTTTCACGTTTGCGTCTGAATTCAAAAGGCGTGAAATGTGGTTAGGACACATGTACGCACGATCTCATGTACAAGTAGGAACACCAAGCCAATACTGATCTTTCTAAATTGTTAAAGCGGCTTGGAGAGCTTCGATTATATGCGTGCATTTCAAATCTTAGTGTAAAATCGACCATTGGGCGTCGTATACTTCAACGTTCCAGAAAGATAGATTGAGATATTGATTGATTTGTATCTTTGTTTGCTCCGTATATTAGAAAGAATACAATCAATAATAGGAAGAGCACAGTCAATATTAGGATGAATGGAGTCAATAGTACTAAGAGTACAGTCAATATTAGGATGAATCGAGTCAATATTACGAAGAGTACAGTCAATATTAGGATGAGTCGAGTCAATAATATGCAGAGTACAGTCAATATTAGGATGAATCGAGTCAGTAGTAAGAAGAGTACAGTCAATATTAGGTTGAGTCAAGTCAATGGTACAAAGACTACCAAAACAATTGCAAGTAACAGCTGTAAAAGGGGAGAAACAACAAACATTCGCAAATGAACAAATAAAATTGATCCATGTATAGCGAACATTCACCATGAGAATTATGGAACAACAGATATACGGCCATGTCAGAATTCGTTTTCAACATGTTCTCTGCACATTATAACAGTTGGGGTACTGTTTAAGAGAACAGAACTGGCAAGTTTGCAAAGTAGTTCTGACGATTTTGTGCCACAGTAACACAAATGCAAGTAACAGCAAATCTCGTTAGTATTGGAAGCAACACAATATAGTTGTTCCAAAATTCTTGATCAGACACAGTTATTGCTTCCTTCTCATACAATATTGGATTGGATTTCCATTGTAATGATGTAGATACTACCAATCGTGAACCACGCATAATAGATGATGTTAATATACATATCATGTTAATATATATATATATATATATATATATATATATATATATATATATATATATATATATATATATATATATATATATATATAATGTTAATATACATATGAGAGAGAAAAACATCAGTTGATCATTGCTTAAGAGAATTAACAAATTAAGGGTCATCATTTCCAAAATAGTATTTACAAAATCAGCATTGGATATTGAATGTATGTCCGTGTAAATATGCACCCCAAATTTTTCAATAATATGACATTAAAACATTTCACAGTTTTGCGCACTATGACTATATACAGAAAGAAAACGATCAACGATAGAAGTGCAGACCGTGTCAGCAAGAATACAGTTTCTTCCAAAGATGAAGAATGATTGGTCACAATATTGGTCAAAACCGACATGACTCAAGACATCCTTGATTGGTTTTACCTAATTCCTACATAGGGAATCAAACTGCCACCAAGCAGTAACTTGTAATTTAATAATACTTTTCCATGCAGATTTCTTAATCGAGAATCGACCTTGAAGAATGTTCGTTTCGATAATGTCTTCTGTGTTAAATGTATGTAGTAGTTTATAAAATTTCCGGAATAAAGACGGAATAAAAATATTTGTTTCGTAAAATAAACTAAAGGCAACCTGCGAAGTTGCTGAAAGAAAAATCTATTTTTTTCATATCAATGTATGCTTCAATGGCACAATACGTAAAAGGCTTAACACAACTTAAATTTTTTGCTTACATCTAGAGATATCTCTCTTATGCTTAGCGCAAAATCGATGGCCTCTCACTAGTACAAGTATATTCTGGGGGCTTTGGTTAAAACAAGTTCCACAATCATCAAATTCTGTGACTATGGTAATAGTTTCATACAAAAACTGTGAGAGGATTAAATCCATTGTAATTTACTCCAATATCAATAAAACCTAATAATATACTTACAAGCTAATCGTTGGTCCCTTTAAGTTCGGGATATATGTTGCTCAGCATAGGCACATCAACACTGAAATTTCTAAATCACTCTGTCTCTTGAACATTGCTGAAGCCCAAGAACCATCGACTGTGCTCTTATTTGTAGTCAGAGGGGCTTTCGTTTAATACTGCGTTACTTTTCTTGGCATTATATAAAAACTCCCCACGTTATGAAGAGTGCTCGTTACATTTAACCAATGACTGATCCAAGCCTGACTTCGAAAGACTTCAAAGAAACATATCGGTTATTACAGTAGGACATAGTCAAAATATAGCAAAATCTCCAAAACCATACCTACACCTTGATAAAGCAGAAAGAAATTCATTTAAAAATATAATGTAAAGCCACGGGATAATATATAAAGCTGCATACAACATGTTTTACTGTCCGTTAGGGTAGTTAGCTAGTTAGTGGACTGAAATGGAGGAACTAACTAGTTAGTGGACTGAAATGGAGGAACTAGCTAGTTAGTGGACTGAAATGGAGGAACTAACTAGTTAGTAGACTGAAATGGAGGAACTAACTAGTTAGTGGACTAAAATGGAGGAACTAGCTAGTTAGTAGACTGAAATGGAGGAACTAACTAGTTAGTGGACTGAAATGGAGGAACTAGCTAGTTAGTGGACTGAAATGGAGGAACTAACTAGTTAGTGGACTGAAATGGAGGAACTAACTAGTTAGTGGACTGAAATGGAGGAACTAACTAGTTAGTGGACTGAAATGGAGGAACTAGCTAGTTAGTGGACTGAAATGGAGGAACTAACTAGTTAGTGGACTGAAATGGAGGAACTAGCTAGTTAGTGGACTAAAATGGAGAAACTAACTAGTTCGTGGACTGAAATGGAGCTCATGTTGCCAGCCAGACCCTTCCGAAAGCCACCCTTACCCTGATAGAGGATTAACTGAAAATTCATAAAACTTAAGATTCTTATGAATCCTATTTAATAAAATCTTTTCAGAAACCATAAGCAAAACGTGTCGTTATTGCCCGATAATTACTTATTCAGTCATATTTTATTTTATTCCACTCTTTAGACTGTGTTACTATCAGAACTTCCTTTAGTTGATAAGGAACATGCACAAATCTCATCACTGAGTTTAAAAGAGTAACCAAGAGTGACCTAAGCGTAATTCTGCCGTACTTAAGGTGTTCATAAAGTTGTATTATCTACTCCACCAGGTCCCCAGGTTCAACACCAGAATGTACACTTGAAAGATCATCATGTATGATGCAGTATGACTCTCCACAGCAGGAAGACTCTTTCATGATCCGACGATTTTACTAACTTACTTGTGGAAATCCTTATATTTATTGTTTGACTTCAGGGATGAATAAAGTTTCTTATTGCGCTCTATCAATGTGTAATTACTGAACATATTCATATATGAAAGTGAATTCAATAATAGCTTTTTCACGTCATAATACCAACTGCTAGAAAATATCGCCATGCAAGATCAAACCCGACAACACAATGAGATTCCATCACTTATCTTTTTCTACCAAACAACAATTGCAACTAAGTACGGGACATAATTATCAAACGTTGCTTGGCGCTTATAATGTCCGCTGGAACAAGTGTAATGAAAATCCCCGGATATAGTTTCCAGAACTAGAGGGGAAATAAATACTGGTTATTTTATTTTTATACATTTGAAAGAATTTCAACAGCTTTATCCATGCTAGACCTATGCATACACCAGTGGCGTAGCTTGGGGAGGACGGGGGGGGGGGACAGTTGTCCCCGGGCGCCATGTGCCAGGGGCGCCAAAATGAAGAAAATACAAGTATTCATTATCTCAGATGCACTCGAAGGGGGCGCCAAGTTTATGTTTTGTCCCCGGGCGCTAAGTAAGGGGGGCGCCAAGTTTATGTTTTGTCCCCGGGCGCTAAGTACCCTCGCTACGCCACTGGCATACACATATACACTACATACAAATATATATATATATATTAATATATATATATATATATAATAATTATATATATATATATATATATATATATATATATATATATATATATATATATATATATATATACATTTTTATCTAAGGACGTCAACTTCTGGCGCTTTTCTGTTCTTTTTTTTTTTAAAGGTAGAACCTACCTACCTACCTACCTACATACATACATGCATCCATGCATACATACGTGTGTGTGTGTGTGTGTGTGTGTGTGTGTGTGTAATTTATTAGCCTTCACACTTGCCTTAGACAACTAAACCTAGTCAGAATTTTTGTGCCAAGTCTCGTGGTTATTTTCGCCTTCTTTTCTGCTTTTTTTAAAAATTATCATTAAAATAGACCATATTATATACTTTGTATCCATTAATGGAGTAAACATGTCAATCAAAGACTCAAATGTTCCTTCCGGCGTTCTCGCCTTTTTGAGGACAATGGGTCATTCATATCCTATATTTGTAATCTCTTTTGAAGAGGAAATGAAGTCAGTCAGTCAGTCATCAGTCAGACATAGATACATACATACATACATATTATTATTATTATTATTATTATTATTATTATTATTATTATTATTATTATTATTATTATATCAGTAGAGGAATAGACGTTGATCTCTGTTTTCAAAACACTTTTGGCGGGATTGACCCAAACCGTTTGTAAAGCATTCGGAAAAATTAAAGTAGTCAAAATGGACAGAAATGAGGAAACTAGAACACCACAAATTAGACTATATACACGACAAACAGCCTGAAAGGAAGCATGAAACATTTTAAGACTGTTCCAACATCAATGCATACGGTAATACATATTTACAATACGATGTAAACGATGAAAATATATTTAGGTTCGTTCAATGAAATATAATAACTGATTAAGTGGCATTTTAAATATGAATATATTCAAAACATACCAAGTTATAGCTATAGTTATATATATATGGAAAGGTGTACGAATTTAACCCTAGGAGTGACTCAGCTCACTAGCCGGTTTAACGGGATAATGTACGTGCCTTTCTCTATAAAGTTTGTATTACGGGTCAGTGAAATTTTCAAGCTCCGTTCGTTCCCTTTTCTTTATAACAAACAACAAATTCATACAGCGATACGCTATACTGATCAGCTGACCATTATGCACGAAATCTGGGTTGCTGCTCTCCTGCAGAGTGAGCCTCTCACACTGTCATTGACCCACGTATTGGGAATATTCATGTTAAGTACAAAACATGATCAAAATTGAGATGTACTTAAACGTTGTGTCTGAAATCTCAATTCTATTAAGACTGGTTACTTACATTCAGCAGAAATATCGAAAATTTACTTGTTTCAACAACAACTAGAAAATTTAACGGCGGTTTCACACACAAGATTAGGATTATATAGATCGTGTTGGAAAGTTGGAAAACTAGTCACTAAAGCACTGAAGGGCGTAAAAGAACATTATCGTTTAGACAAGTCAAGCAAATAAAGGAAAGACGAAGAAGTGCATTCGCACAGAATGAAGGGAAAGATGGATGACGCGTATATGCAACACAGTAAAGAACCAAAAGAATATGCACATGTACAAACAAGGGGATTACGGACCAGATTTGCAGGCAGTACTATTACTCTACGGAATCGTTTACGGTGTCATAATGTTTGTTTCAATAATTGTGCAAGTGGTAATTGGACTTAATTTTGGGGTGGGGGTGTTATTATATGTACATGGATTTTTTTTACGGATATTTTTATTCTTAATGGTGCACATAAGTATGGAAGCTATAAATCTGGTAATTTAGATTTGTATTATACAAATTTGTCTAAGAGAACGATTCAGTGTAAATGCAGTGTCAGGTAATTCTTTCAAAAGACTTGACCGCGTTTTAGAAATTCGTTTTCTTCCATTTTCTCGAATTCACAGATTGTGATTTTTAAATGGATACTACAATTTTTTAAAAAAAAGTATTCTATAAAAAGACACTAAATTTTCTGACAATTTTATCTCTGATTATTTTAATGCATTTGCTTGTCTGCTTGTCTGTCTCTCTCACAATGTTTTAATGTATACATTTATATCATTTATTATAAGGGTGATGCTAGGATTATGATTATCTCCTTTCGTTAGTGGTATATATTTGTATATGCTCTAGGTGACTCTCTACTCTTTCGTGCCTCCCGTCTTTATTTCGTGTCGCGGACCTCACTGAAACGAAAGAACACTTGCACTTTGTCAGTTAGCTGGTGGATGGGCAGGTAGTAGGGGAGCTTCAGTTTCCACGTCCCGAATTAGACGAATTAAAGGGACATCCTCGTCAAAGGAAATTTCAGAATGTTATTCTACCTCTAATTTAAAATTGTTTGACTCCATTTTACCTAATTTATCTGCCGTCCACAAAATATAAGGTGAATAAAGTCTAAAGTGTCTGATTGTCGCAGGAGATGTCAATTGTTATAAATGTAGGAAGCCATCATGTACAAAAGTTAATATCAACTTTAATAATGGATTTAAAGCAAATTAAAAAGAAGAGTTCCCTTTCTATTAAAATTCAGAATTCTATCTTTGGAGTACTGCGTTTAACACGAGAGTCTTAAAGAATAAAAATATTTATATTTTTTATAGACTTTACAATAACATGCTTCACAGTGGTTATAATATGAACCTCGATTTTTTACGAATATATGACGGATGTTTTAGGACCTCGTATGTCACATAGGTTAATAATCAGTCAATTAGTCAATCTATCATCCATCCATCTTTATATATGTCTGCGTGTTTGTCTGTCTTTGTCTTTACCGCAACACGCATGGACACGTGACCTGCAATCTACAGACGAATTAATGCTAAAGATGAGCCGTCCTATCCTGTACTTTTCTTTTTCATCTTTCCGCAATATTTATTCTCACATCAACTCGCATTTTTCATCTTCCATGAAAATTCATTTATTTCTTTTCTTTTACAATTATTCTGCAATGATAGTGGAGCTGGATCATTGTTTTATCCTGACATATATTTTCCAATTCCTTCTCAGAATATTTTATATGCAATATTATCCCAACAATGTACGATTTGTTTTTCTTATTTTAACCAATTAATGACATGAACAATATAAATTAATCATAATAATAAAATAAATAGTTTACTTTAAATAAAAAACAGTCACTTGGATACGCCTAATTGAATCTTTAAGCGTCGTCCTGAATGTGTTGTGCCTCAATGGTTAACCCGCGATATGAATGGCCCATTATCCGCAAATGGCGAGATCGCTGGAAGGAACATGTGAGTCTTTGATTGACATGTTTATTCCATTAATTGATACAAAGTATATGAAATGGTCTATTTTTATGATATTTTTTGATAATTCAAAAAAGCAGAAAAGAAGACGAAAATAACCACGAGACTTTGGATACAAAATTAGGAGTAGCTTTAGTTATCTAATGGCAAGTGTGAAGATTAATAAATTACACACAGACACACACGTATGTATGTATGTATGTATGTATGTATGTATGACTGATAACTTTATTTCATCTTCAAAAGAGATTTCATTCAGTTAGTTTTCATTATTACACAATAAAGATAGGAACATAGCTTGACATTAATGGATTTACAACACACTAAACATGTAATGTAATACATATATACAAAAGTAAGAAAACACCTTATCTAAACACAAGAGTGAGAGAACTCATTGCAAACTAAATATATAAGCAACAAAGATTAAGAGATGGAACAAAAATAGAATTATTTACTTTCGACTGGAACGATTTAGATGGATTATCACACTGGCTCTCACTTGGAACAAAATATCAATAAAACAAATGTACTTGGGAAATATTGACCACATTTATATGCGGGAAATATTCAAAAGTACTGATATTCAAAAGTTTTAAATTAATTTTACCTTTGAAACAGAAATTAAGTCAGACAATATTGACGGCAATAAAGCAGGAAACATTTTAAATTAATTCCTCAACGATATATAAAATAGACGAATAATCCTAAGGATGGGGTACCTAAGAAACTCAGAGTTTGTATTATCAAATTCTCAGAAGGTACCACGTTTGAAACCCACCTATTCAAAATTCAGAAGTTTACACATTTTTTAAATCCCATGACCATAAAAAAATATTCGACTATATGGAATGATGGTTATCACAAATTGGTGGTGACTATATGGAATGATAGTTATTACAAATTGGTGGTGACTATATGGAAGGATAGTTATTACAAGTTGGTGGTGACTATTTCCATCAAAGAATTACCTTCCTTATTGAACTAAGCCATAAGAACTGTTACTTTCTAGACCAAAGGAAATAGGCCAAAGTTACCCATCTCGTCTTAAATTGGGACAAGAGTCGATAAATCAGATTCTGTGCCAAATTCTGTTATTTACATACTGTCAAAACTATTTAAATTACAAGTCCGTACCAATTAATATTATCAACACATAATTTGTTATCCAAAATCAACCAGGTTTCAGAAAATTCCACTCGATTCAAACGGCTTTAACAGTATAGTAATGAATCATTAAAAATGCTACGTAAACAATGAATATTGAAGAACAATTAGTTGCAATTACGTTTTTAATTGATTTATTGATATTACCATATTTGACAATACAGTACTTACATTATTGACAGTACCACATTAGACAATACTTGGATTTTTGACAGTACCACATTTGACAATACTTGGATTATTGTCAGTACCAAATTTGACAATATGTGGATTATTGTCAGTACTTACATTGACAATACTTAGATTATTGTCAGTACCATATTTGACAATACTTGGATTATTGTCAGTACCACATTTGACAATACTTAGATTATTGTCAGTACCACATTTGACAATACTTGGATTATTGTCAGTACCACATTTGACAATACTTAGATTATTGTCAGTACCACATTTGACAATACTTGGATTATTGTCAGTACCACATTTGACAATACTTGGATTATTGACAATAGCACATTTGACAATACTTGAATTATTGTCAGTACCACATCTGACAGTACTTAGTAAACCGTCCGTTTCAATTAGTTGGTTTTTAATTCTTGACACTGACAGTACCAAAACGGGCTGGAGGTGGGATGGGATAAATCAACATAGGAGTGATATATACTTGCATACCATTAACTAGTAAAGTCTGAAGCTTTGCTAGTTGCTAAAGTCATAAAACCGCGGAGGGGAAGTCTTGAGAACGTTTTCTTTCTTTTGGAGTGTGAAACGACGAGTTTGGAATTCTGGGACCCACCTCCCGCCCAAATATTTGCTATTGACAATGTCTCCTAACTCCAAATAAAACCGGATGTTTATATGTCTAAGAATCTGATAATGCCTCCAACGGATATAAGCACCTTTTGAGATCTTGTTCCAGGTGTTCATCAACAAACTTTCTCATTAGCACACACTGGAGGATTCCTACTTGCTGTATACGATTTTAATTGACAGGTTGACAACTCTGTGTGTGTGTGTGTGTGTGTGTGTGTGTGTGTGTGTGTGTGTGTGTGTTTAGGCACTACTTTCTCAGTTCTATTGGAATATTCCATATACTTGATATCTTTCTTGAAAGTCTATGACGCATTAAGTTGGATATACCGCAGGGAAAACTGACTTTAATAGAGGAACAAATTGCCAGAAGTTGATGGGACAACCATCTTATACAAAATCTTATCCATGATCAACCCTTAAGTGACAACCATTAGAGTTTAAATTAACTGAGCTCGATGAATCAGATAAGTCTTGGTAGAATCTAGTCTGGAACAGAGCCAAGAGTTATTTGGGTCAAAGTATATGTGTGGAATTGGACTCGAGAAGTAACTACGTCTTGCAAACGTATACAAGAACTACTCTTACACTTCGTTGCTGGAGACTCCACTCTGTTTATGTATCCTCCCCTACACGAAGGGTCGTAACCTAAATCTGTTAGAAATATAGTTTGTCCTCTTGCGATACCATTGCCCATAAAGTGTGGTCAAACATATTGGAAAGAAGTCACTGAAGTCGCATTTCGTTAGATTTTGAAATTTTCTCTTTACCATCACGTTGCCCCCACCCATCAACCTCCATCCACCAACATCCACATCGGTCACATGGGTCCCTGGACTTGGGCTCAAGAGCGATACCCTCTAGCAAAGCATGCGCCAACTATGTACTAACCTGATTGAATTTCCACTCAGAAGTGTAGGAAAAAGAATTACGGACAGACGGACGGATATCAGGATTTTGTCCCTTCAGTATTTTGAGGAGAAAGAGACGAAATTTGCAGTTAAGTAACAATGTCCGGCACACAAAATAAAACTCTTCTAGAAACTTTAGTCATACCAGAGGTGTGTCAAGTTGTAAGCTGAAAGTTATATACGCTGAAAACAATGTTTGAAACTGTATTCATTTTGCTAGAATCAAATGTTTAGCTCATGTTTTTAGTCGTCTGATATTTTTATGCCGATACCGTATGTAATCGCTTAGAAATCGAGTCAAATTGTAAAGAACAAAGATCCTGACCTGCCGTATCACAATGCGCATGCAGATTAGGGTCTATGCTGTTTGTCCTACTGATTACTCCTAACAATCTGCATAGAACCATATCTGCCGGTGCATTATGCACCGGCAGATCTGGTATGTGTAGTTTACACTTTGAATCGTCTTATAAGCGAGTACAGACGTTACCCTCTGAGCTATCACCAATGGAACAAACATAACAAAAATGATGTGAAAAACAAAAGATTTATAACCTTTTTTAAAACAAATTTATTCTGAGGAATTTGGGTTTTTTTCTTTTGGTTTTCAAACTGAAATGCTCTTCTTGCGCTTGCGTATTAGTAGGTTTGCATGTTTAGGTGAGCAATGGCGTCATAGTTTGTATGTTTGTACAACTTTTGTAATTGTGCCTTGCCATCGCGAACAATATTCCCTTGGAAAAGAACAACACAGGAGAATGTGTTTTGTGACTAACAACCCTCACACAGGATAACACAACATGTATTAAAAGGAGACAATTTCAACACAATGGCAATTTAAAACGAAGAGAACTATTTAGCAGTACGCACAAATTAAGGGTAGCACAAATTACTATATTCATAAAATTACTCAACAGTATCACGCTCTGGTAATTTCTGTGTTTAAAGTATCAATTTATAAGTTGATTAGGTTTGATATCCACAAAAGTAGATAACATCATTAATCCTTAATTGTCATGGTATTTTCCCGTTTTCCTCTCTCTCTCTCTCTCTCTCTCTCTCTCTCTCTCTCTCTCGTCTGTCTCTCTTGTCCATTTTTTACCCTACAATTCGATCTCATTCTTCAACTAACGTAGGGAATAAAACGTATTTTGGTCTATTTAAATGAAATCATTTAGGGCTATGAAATCTTTGCATTGTAAGTTTGTTACCTGGCATACTGAATTTAAGATATCATTGTAGTTTGAGGAATTTTTATTTAAGATAAGTCTTCAGACATCATTCAAAACAATCCAACATCTTGGGGTTGAGTGGAAAACTGGAAGCTATTAAAATATCTTCCCCCTAACACAAAGACATTCTTTCAATCAATGCTCTACCGACATAAAGTGGATGTATTATATACTAAATGAATACATTGTGAATTCTATTCATGCAATGATTAGGATATCGTTAAATACCGACATAAAGTGGATGTATTATATACTAAATGAATACATTGTGAATTCTATTCATGCAATGATTTGGGATATCATTTAATACCGACAAAAAAAAATTATATGTGAAATCATTGAATATACTATACAACTTGCCATTCGTTTTAAACTGACATGACGTTACAGTGAATGCTTTTGAATTCTTTCACTGATAAATGACTCGTTATGTTACACGATTAATAAATAAATGAAATGACGACATTGGTAGATGGAAAATGGAATGAACACAAGTCGCATCTCTTCTAAGTGACCAAAGGAGATGACAAGTTCGATCCAGATAAACCTGTGCAGCCAGTGGTCTCACGTTCTATCCACCTTTCTTTATCATGTAATAATATATCGTTGTATGATTGATAACCTTGTATAATGTGTCGAATTTTTCAGATTTTCGTTGTTGTCGTCATCTCCATGATGACGATAGCTTTGTTGCTGATGCTGCTGCTGATGATGATAATTATTATTATTATTGTTATTATCATTATTATTATTATTATTATTATTATTATTATTATTATTATTATACCGGCAGACTGACTGTATACATTAAAGTCTTTATTTATTTATTTATTTATTTATTTATTTATTTATTTATTTCACTAAATATATACTTGTTTATTCAAGTATGATATGCTTAGACTGTTGTGGTTTAAAAAAATAAATAAAAGACTCGGTCCTTTAACATTGAAAATCTGCATTTTGCCGTCGGTTTATGAGCTGACAAACACACACACACACACACACACACACACACACACACACAAGATCGTTTACCTACAGATGACACTTGTTAACTGATACATGCATAATCGATATATCAAATGGAGATATGAGCTATCGAGCGTCTGACATCTATCTTGACATTTCGCAGGCAAGGGGAGAGAGCAGAAACTATTTAGCACAATCATCAACTATTTTAGATGACAGGTAAGACATCATGAAGGATTTCAGTGTTGTGTAAGACTTTAATGTCTGCATTTTCAGGATGAATTTTACACATGAAATTGTCTGAAATGTTTGAGTACCGGATAAGAGTAACATGGAAAAATAAAATATCAAATATTTATTTTAGTTCTTATGGTGATCATATAGTAATAGATAATAGTACCATAAACTACTTTTCTTTTGTTTGGTGGTGGGGTGAGGATTGGAGGAGGGTGTGGGTTAAAAATAAATGAAAATTAAACTTCTTTGTTCTTAGTGGAATCAAAATTTATTTAGTACCTCTATTTATGAGCAACAGAGCATCATTGGGGAGACTGCCTTGCAAACAATCCACTTATTTAAGCAAATTTTAAAGCCGAAGTAAATATTTATTTAAACACTACTACTGTTTTTTATTTCTCCCTACGGTCGTATTAGTATGCCATACCTGGTTTACAGAAGTTAGCATATAACGATTGGTCTGGATCTCTAAGTATGATCGGGTGCACCCGATCCCTATATTGTTAAAGTCTTCAAGGGATCCCTATATTGTTAAAGCCTTCAAGAGATCCCTATATTGTTAAAGCCTTCAAGGGCGACTTAAAAGAAACCAGTAATACTCTCTTGTTTCACTTCTCAACCAATAAACTAAAAAGAAGTTGACAAACCAGTGTTTCACACAAAATTAAAATATCTAATATCGCATTGTATGAGAGAGAGAGAGAGAGAGAGAGAGAGAGAGAGAGAGAGAGAGAATGAATCAGTTCACCAATCTCTTATCAATATTTCTACAAACTGTCGTAAACAAAAGTCTCTCTAGCTGCTGCCGAGACAGAACAGCAAGCACGCCATATCTTGTGCTTTTCAAATGAAATGAACAAGTTAAATCTTGATTAGTTTAGTTACTGACGAATACAGAAAATAACAGGAGACACACAGCTAGCAAATAACCGAGACCTTATTAAGCACGTTCTAAATTACAGATCCAGTTGCCTGCACGAGATTCGCGTACTCGAAAATTGCATTGCAAAGCCAGTGCCTGCATTTGATTCACATATCGATATATTATCAAAATACACGGGTAATTTCGAAACATTCAGTGTTGTGTGGTAAATTTTATTGAACAAAAAGCATTCAGGGGAGGGCATTCTCCCAATAATGAGTCTTGGCTAACTACCTGGGTATTACTGGGGACTATGCACCCTTTCTCATGCTTTGTCTAATATATAAAACAATATAAGGAATCTTCATGAAACGTAAAGTTCCAATATCGCACATCAGCACGTGCGACGAGCACGCAACATTGCGAGACTATATGGATTGTATGGATTACATCTTGAAACAAGGAAGCTATCAGATCAATATATTCGCATACAATGATGTTATTAACTGAAAACTTGCACTTCAAGTTGAATTTATTTGAACAAAACGTGCACTTGTTACTAGTTTTATTTTTATTTGAGATGTTTGGACTCTGATATACTTTGGTAAAGTTTTAAATCTTCAATAGCGGATGGTATGTACAGACTGGCACGCATGTACCATCGTACGCACTCATCGTCAGAATCAAGTAACATGTAACTTTTTGGGACCGGAATGCCCTAGGGTTTATTCATTCAAGAGCGAACAGAAGATAGTCTTGTTTGTATAAGAATCTGAATGCCCACATACAAAGTTACTCTGTATGTCGCTTTTGATTCGGCTGTACATTTTAGCACTTTCCATGTGATATGATTTTTAAGAAAAAGGACTTCCCAGCTATTCCTCACAGGTCATCCTGATTATTATTTTTAAAAAGACCTTGCATATCTTAGGTATTGTTAAAATGATTTTTTTGTGTTCATATCTATCCATGCTAATATGCATACGTTCGCGCTAGTCAGTTTCATGGCTCTTAGAATTAAACTTAAAATAAAAATCCTCCAAATGTAGTTCAAAGCCTCAGTTTAAAATTTCATGTAGGCACAATGAAAAAATTGTCTGCTCATCTGCGCCTCCGATTTTCTTTTAGTAGGTTGTAGTTTCAAGGTGAAGGGCTTTAAAACACATTTATGCATATAAAACTGGCAAACATACAGGATAACAGTACATGCCTAAAATACATGGCAGACACGTGCTGAAGAATTTCGTAGAAATCAAAAGGTATTTGAAAATAGAATAGAACACTGTCTTCGACGTCAAAGGCGTTTATTCCAACCTACAGCCGTCACCGATGAAAATATGTCTACAGTGAATATACATTATAAACATACTTAGACGTTATATAACATTACGAATAATGTATACACGCATAAAGCGAATATTTTACTTTTCTTATCTATACAAATCAAATATAGAAACTTGTTTTCAGTGCATTTTTAAAAAACTGACTCAGAATTTAGGATGCTGCAGATATATTTATTGAACATTCATAAATAGGAGGACATCTTTAAAAAAAGATTTGAGAAATATTAAAATTATTTTGAAACATTCACATAAGATAGACCATCCAAAAAATGACACCAATGAACTTTCTAAACAATGGTATCAGTTCAGTTTTGCCCGTCTCTCCTGCCGGGGTATAGGACGCCCACAAAATATCGCCAGAGACTTCTGTCCTGTGCCATCCCCTCGAGCTGACTCCAGGTGTGACCCAGCTTAGTGATGTCCGCCTCAAGGTCACGTCGCCAGGTGTTTCTTGGTCGACCCATTCTCCTCTTGTCTTGAGGGTTCCACCTCAATGCCTGTCTGGTAATGTTGGTTGGCGGCTTACGTAGGGTGTGTCCTATCCAACCCAACCTTCTCTTCATGATCTCGTCCTCTACCGGAAGCTGAGAGGTTCTCTGCCACATGTTGGCGCTGCTGATGGTGTCTGGCCAGCGGATCTGGAGAAGTCTTCTTAGGCAGCTGTTGATGAAGGTCTGAACTCTCTTTACGGTCGACTTGGTGGTTCTCCAGGTCTCTGCTCCATACAATAGGACTGATTTCAACTTGGAGTTGAATAGTCTAGTCTTGGTAGTCAAGAAAATTTCTTTGGAGCTCCAGATGTTCTTGAGCTGTATGAAAGAAGCTCTCGCCTTTCCGATCCTTGCCTTGACGTCTGCGTCGGTGCCACCCTGCTGGTTCATAATGCTGCCCAAGTACGTGAAGGACTCCACCTTTTCCAAAGGACTTCCATGTAATGTGACTGGGTTGTTACTGTCATAATTGATCTTGAGGATTTTGGTCTTGTCTTTGCGGATTTGAGGCCAACCTGTGCTGATGTGGCTGCCAGTACGTCGGTCTTGTCCTGCATTTGCTGCTAACTGTGGGACAAGAGCGTTAGGTCATCGGCAATGTCCAGGTCCTCAAGTTGACTCCACAATGTCCACTGGATCCCATTTCGCCGCCCATTGGTGGACGTCTTTATAATCCAGTCGATGGTGAGAAGGAAGAGAAACGGCGACAACAAGCAGCCTTGCCTCACGCCAGTCAGCACTAGGAAGCTGTATGTGTGCTGTCCTGTATGGATGACTCTGCAGGACATTCCGTTGTAAATGTTCTTGATCAGGTTCACCAGCTTGGTTGGGATACCGCAGTGGCGAAGAAGTTTCCAGAGTGTCTCTCGGTCCACGCTGTCGAACGCCTTTTCATAATCGACAAAGTTGATGTAGAGCGAAGAATTCCACTCCAACGATTGCTCGACCGACTAGTATGCGAAGAGTAGCTATTTGGTCCGTACACGATCTGTTCTGCCGGAAGCCCGCTTGCTCGTCTCGTAACTGTGGGTCTACAGCTTCTTTCATCCTCTCCAAGAGGACCCGGTTAAAGACTTTCCCTGGTACTGACAGGAGTGTGATTCCTCTGTAGTTGGAGCAATTGCTGAGGTCGCCTTTCTTGGGGATCTTGATGAGGTATCCCTCCTTCCAGTCAGTCGGTATTTCTTCTTCCTCCCAGATCTTCTCAAAGAGGGGGTATAGCATTTCTACTGAAGCCTCTACGTCTGCTCTGAGGGCTTCTGCTGGGATGTCATCAGGTCCCGTTGCCTTGCCGTTCTTCAGCTGGGTGATGGCTTTCCTGATCTCGTCTCTGGTGGAGTTGTCACAGCTTATGAGGAGATCTGCGTTGGCTGGATGGATTTCTGGGGGATTTAGTGGTGCTGGCCTGTTCAACAGTTCTTCAAAATGTTCTGCCCATCTATTCATTTGGTGTTCTGTACTTGCTATGGTCTTTCCCTACGTGTCCTTTACGGGTCTCTTTGTTTTGCTGTATTTGCCGGACAGGTTCTTGGTGATGTCGTACAGCTTCTTCATGTTTCCACTTCCGGCCGCTTCTTCTGCCTCTGCTGCCAGTCCCTCAACGTAGTTTCTTTTGTCTATCTTGATGCTTCTTTTCACTACTCTTCTCTGTGGGCGTCAGAAACAAGTGGTATAACGGTAACAAAATTATGTCCAGGAACATTATTATGATTATACACTTTAGAAGAATTTTCACTGATATATCCATGATTATATAATTTCCAATAATTTCTTACCATAAATGCAATATTCTGTCTATCATTTAGCATTACTACAACTTTATTTACTTATATATTATACAGTAGATCAAGAAAAAGATACAGGAAGGCTGAAAAGAAAAGAAAAGAATAGATAACATGAACAGGGATATTTACTTGCACGAATTATGAAACACATTCTTTCGTTACATTTTTCATATCTTTTCGTTTAAAATTTTTCTCTTCGCAACATTACAACTCATCAATTATAAAACCTTTAGTTGCATTTATTAGCAAGCACTAATTAGGCCCGACTCTAGGACGTGCGAGGACCTTAGGCGGTTGCCTCGTTCGCCTTGCCTTAAGGCCGGGCCTGGCACTAATGAATCGAACCTCGCAGCTCGTTGCCATATAGGTTTGCTTTCACAATAATACTAAGCATAGCTCATGCTCTGAAACGGTTAACATGCGCACGTCTTGAAATAA